>CM056831.1:14279855-14394855 GCA_029853015.1 Chelidonichthys spinosus
ATACCTTGAAAAGTGCCTTTATAAATAACGATGACTTACTGATTTGTACTGTACCACTTATATTACCATCAAACAAACCTCTTACTCAAGACGGCACCAACTGTCGTGTTTGAAGAGATGTGGAAATCGTACAAGATCAGGACAGAATATGGTCTTTGTGCTTATTTTTTTACTGCACGATTTTCTGCTCTTCACAAATAACAGCAAGTACTTCTTCGCTGTCGGAATATTATTTCAGCGTATGAATGCACCATGACTCTTTCTGTCAGTTTGTTTGTCGGTCAGTCAACATGTTGGATGGTGCTGCAGAGGCAGCGATCCAGAGACCAGCCACTCGGTCAGCAGGCAGCACTCAGCTTCTTCCTCCCAACTCATACAAACTCCTGGCCTTTAAGGAAACAACTCTCAAAAGGCCCCAGCAGTCAACTCCACTGCCAGGGTGTACACACACACACACACACACACACACACACACAGTGGTGAGACCCAACACAGACACACAGTCGGGCTGAAGAAGACTTCTTGAATCTTAACTGACCATGAAAAACACTTAACCTCTGCAGGATCACTTCAGATTGATTCACCGGTTAATGTGTTTGTACAAGATAATGTAGGTGCAGTATCCATGGTGACTGTCCTATTTTGTGCAAAGGAAGACCTGAGTATCTTCCTCTAATAGAGGTGTCATCGCATGGCTTAAAACGTAAAACCAAAGTACCAACAGCCTCCTTTTTAAGTTACCTGATTGACCAGATTTTACACATCAGTTCTGGGTAATGTAGGCGTAAGGTTTTTCAATGAAGAAGAAGGTATGAAATAAAAAAATTACTAAATTTATTTTTAAACATTATTGTGATTCTGACAATGTTACAGGAGTGCAATGTTCAAGTACCGCAATTATAGAAGACAATATAGATTAGTCAGCAAATCAGCCGTTATGAAAACATATTGATTGAACATAGTTTAAGCATAAGCCAAGCTAATGGTGACAGCAGACCACATCGCTTATGAGTTTCATCTTTAAGAGGCTACGTGTTATTTTTTCTCTTCCTTTCACACTTTAAATATTTATTTTTGACAAATTGAATATTCTTGGTTATAGAATAACAGTAAGCTACTCTCACACCAAAAATCTAAGTAAAAGAATATTTACTTTTGGTAAACAAAAAGGTGAAAAATCGACATCATTAATGAGAGTACCACCCCTGTTCTGGCCACAGGGGTCGTGTAATTCTGTTGTCTCTTGTGGTAACAACTGGCCTTAAAATGGTGCTCCTGGCCTGTGATGCAGCAGTGAAGAGCGGTGACCTTTACTGATGACTTCTCTGCATCGCCCAGGCGTCCAGTTTACACTTTCACACCATTAACCTCGACTGCTTCGCTCAAACGTGTTGCCTGCCCACCATCGAGTGAGGCAAGACAGGTTAAGAGAGAGGGATGAGGGGAGGGAGATGGGTGAGGGTGGGTGAGAAAGAGAAAGAAGAGAGGACCCACAGCCTCCTCCCTCCTCCTCCGTTTTCTCTCCTCAGAGATGCAAAGTCCAGCATGCACTTGGCTCTTTAACATGCTAATCTGACAGCATGTAATTGCTCCGGCAACAATAAAATTTCTCCACTGAAGGACACTTGGCCATCGTAGCCCAGTTTCAGCATCCGCCTATTCAGTGACAATGGACGCTCAAGCTGCGCCCTTGAAAGGTTTTATGAACATGTATCCCTGAACACTGAGCAGAAGAATTCGATCAGTTCAATGTCGTCCGGAAAGAAAGTTTTTAGGAAGGTTGGAAGTTTTGTCTAACAAAAAGCAGGAGACACAAGTTCTGAAACTTACAGGGTCAAACTACAACGAAATGTTACTACTAACAAGTATCATCTGTGTAGCTCCAATCCGTTGGATCTTATTCTCCTGTGCCAAAGAAACTTTCCAAAAACTATCACAAAAAATCCTGCTCACTAGAGCACCAGATGTGTATCATTCCGCAGCTGAAAATAGTCCCACACAAAAGCACAATTTCTTCACAGTTGAATAACTTGAAAGACTCTTAGAAAAAATTAGCTTTGTGATTCATGAAAGTATAATTCAGATTTTTGCAGCTAATAACACGAGAGAGCGTTTCTGAAAATAATCTTAATACTTAATACACTTTGTTTCATTGGATTAATGCTAAAAGTCCTTATCCCTCCTTCCAAAGAACTTGTAGTCTTAAACATATCAAGGTTGGCGAAATACTTCTCTCACTCTCTTGGTCAACCTCCAGTTACTTTCTAAAAGCTTGAGATGCAGAGGCAGGGAACGAGCTCTGTACATTGCAGTATTAGATGGAAAAAAAACAACCTGAAATGAAAAGGTGAGCCACGCACACACCCTACTGGATCATTACATGCATGTTTGCAGCATGACAAAATGAAAGAATGTGCATGCGAACACACTGCAGGGCAGAACAAGTGAAGGGGGGGCACTGAACGTCAGAGAGGAATCTCGTAAAGGCAGAAACTCACACAAAGAGGACAGTAGCTGCTTCATCCTACAAGCCCGTAAACTCTTTACTGTGTCTCCAAGTGTGTGCCGTTGATGTCAATTAGTAAATAGGGCATGCAGAAGCCTGTCATAGGTCAGTCATTACTAACTAACGCTGTGCACTCAAACATTGTTCAAACCCTCATAACTTTATTTTCAAATTGTAGTGAAGGTCCCATACATGGTGGGGTTCCTATTGGTTGAAATGATGCACGAGAATTCTAGAATATGTTTAAACCATTAAGAGACTTCAGTGAAGCCACAACAGAACATGTGATACTATCAGACAGCGTGAGTTCCTATCAAAGAAGACTTCGTGGATCAGCCACTCTCCTCTTACAGCTCCTCTGTTCTGCTGAAAAGCCGGAGCCACAGGGGGTTTAAATCCCAGCTTCAATACCCCACCTAACCCCCACAAGACACGCCTGTTCCTGCTCTGCAGCTGGTCCACACTGGGAGCTGGTAAGGGTCCCATCTGTGGCAGCGAGTGAGTTTAAAGGAGTAACGGAGCGAGAGGTGGAGGGGAGAGTTGGGTGGATGTGAAGTGAAGTGACCCACATGGTCGGACTCAAATCTACATCTGATACAACATCTGTTGACAACATCATGACATCAGCGACATATTTCCTCAAAATTACCTTTAAATGACCACTTTGTAATGATCCTCTCTTTATAAAGAGCAATGAGGAGACAGCATCCTGGGCAAACATGAACATAGGAACTGTTTTTGTTTTCAGTTTTTGCTTCCTGTTTTATTTTGTTAACCCGTGTCTCGTCTCTACAATGTCCTGTCAAGTTTCCCACCTGTGTGCGACCCAGTCGGCTCCTCCCCTCTTGTGTAATTGAGCTGTGCATTCTCCCTCCTCCTGTGCCGGATTGTCTGTGACTCGGTGAGAGATCCAGCATTACAGTACGTTTGCTCATGCTTTGACCCCCTCTATGTTGTGTTTTGATGACTTTTTGTACCATTGCCGACTGCGAGGTTTTGCGTGCTTCACTCTATCAAGGTGACGCATCTCAGCTAAATGTTAATAAAACTGTGATGGAGATATTTCTCTTTCAGTGACTGATCTGTGATGTTGCACGGCGAATATCCACCCACACACAGAATAATCACAGCACAGCTTTGTGGGTAGGTCAGATGGTGTGTCTTCCACACACTTCCTATCAGAGAAGTGATGAAAACGGATTCTTTTTTTAAAAAAAGAACGTTGCCTGGCAACGTCATATCACAGCAAAGGAAGTGAGGGGAACGATTAAAGCTGCATGCTGCATGTTTACGGAGAGAAAGGGAGGGGAATGCTCTGAAAATATTGATTTAGGATTGATTATCAGCCATGAATCTTTTAGCAGTTATGATCTCAGCAATCACTGATCTCTATTATTTTTTTAGTCCTCCTCCGCAGCCTGGATGATCCAGAATATGAGATATTTTTCTCACTGCAGGGTCAGATGCAGCATGTGGGAGTGAAGAGTGTAAAAAACTGTAGTAGTCGAAATACTGAGCATGAGTGAATCACTAGGATACATATTTAGGAAAAGGAAGTTTATTAAGCATGT
This sequence comes from Chelidonichthys spinosus, assembly GCA_029853015.1. Classification (NCBI taxonomy): domain Eukaryota; kingdom Metazoa; phylum Chordata; class Actinopteri; order Perciformes; family Triglidae; genus Chelidonichthys; species Chelidonichthys spinosus. Next base: position 14,283,933 of record CM056831.1, read on the forward strand.
ATTGATGATATAAAAACCTGGATAACCTGCAATATCCTGACTGTAACTTGCTGGAAGTCATTGCCCAAACTCCTCCGAAAATCATCGTCTAAAGATATAGCTTGATGGGATTGCCATTGCCTCGATTACTACCATAACAAACCTCGGTGTTATCTTTGATCAGGATCTGTCCTTTAACTCGCACATTTAACAAACTACACGGACAGCCTTCTTTAACCTGTGTAACGCTGCTAAAATCAAGCCCGTGCCATCTCAAAAAGATGCAGAAAAACTAGCTGGTCCCGAATGCTGCAGGGATCACATTTCTCCTGTATAATGCACCTGCATTGGTCGTGTGTGTGTGTGTGTGTGTGTGCGTCTGTCTGTCCACAGCTAATCTCACATTCTACTGGACCCATCAGCCTAATCATGTTGGTGTTTATTTTATGACCCCTCATGGTTGCCGTGATGCACACTTCATGCATGTATAATGTCTTCTCATGTTGGGAGGACAGCTAGTTAGCTGTTAGTAGCTAATGGGCAGCTCCTTTGGGGTGTTTGTCTAACGTTGCTAAAAGCTAACGGGGTGAATACAACTAACAGAAGTGCTGACGGAGCTAACAGCTCATAGAACCAGACACACGCAGGTGTTGACGCACCGTTTTATTTGGTCAGTGTAAAAAGTGTCTTGTTGGCCTCGCTGTAAGCCAAACCACAGTCAAACTAGACTATGTCCAGCCACAGTGCCACCCAGTGGCCGACACTGAAACAGAACGAGACATACTAATCCAGGTTTTCTAGCAATCCACTCATAAGCTTGTATGTGTGTTTGTGTGTGTGTGTGTGTGTGTGTTGCGGTGGAAACATAATGTGATCACAATCATTTCAACAACTGGATTTGGTCCCATTTTTGGTGGAAGGCAAATCTGTCTGCAACTTGAGCAGCTTATATATCTGCCAGCAGCGAGGACACAAGGACAACGGGGACACTCAGTAGGACAAATATGAAGATGGGAACAATTTCTGTTGCCCAAAAAAGGATGAATACTACAGAATGAAAAGATAAATGTGCAAAAGTTAAAGAAAAAATTGTTCAAAGCGTCCATATCCTTCATTCACACGCAGGTCTTAACTTTAATGCTTTTAATTCCTCTAAGCATCTCCCCAAGAAATCACAGAACTTATTACTGTTTTACTCCTCCTGCAGTGAAGCTATGTACATTTACTAAAGTATTGTTTGCAAGTATAATTTAAGGTACGTGCACTGAAATAATTAAGCACTGAAAAATGATATTTTCTGTCTGTATTGTTAATCATTTACACTTGTTTTCTTCTAGTTAGTGTGTTTTGATATGAATATAAATCCGCCCGGACTACGGCCGTTTGTATATGTATTTATTTATCTGGGTTGTCCGTTTTTTCATGCACCCACTGACACTGATGAAGCCTGCATAGTATTGGAAACATCCATGATCTATCGATTCATTCACCGCTTTAAGGTTGTTGGTTTGACTTAAAACTGAAAATTATTCTTGTTTTCACATCTTCATCACTCAAATATCCAGACTTTTGGTGCTTCGCTTGAATAATGGCACTACTACATCTATTAATAGCTATGTTCTCTGAATCATCCAAGCACACTCAGCACATGCAAACACGCCTCTGCTGTCATCAGACACTATATGCCAAGAGGAAGAGGGGGGGAGGAGGAAGGCCCAGGGTCATCAGGGATGCGACCTCCCCTTCAGGCTCGTGTGGCAGCTGTATGTTTCGGAGCTGAACAATGGTCTGGGTCCACTCAAGGCAGCCAGTAATCACAGTAATCACGTAGTCGTGCTGATGTGACGTTGATAATTAGGTCGAGAGGAGAGGAGAGGATGGAGAGGAAGGATGCTGCCTTTTGGGTACCATGTTGCTGCTCTCCTCTCGTGATGCCGGCCTGCTCTACATATGCGTCTAAAAATGAACCTCCCGCCCCTCCTCCACAGTCTGCTGGTCACAGATCAGCCTGTGATGGCATGGCTGTCCTCAGAGCATCTTGCGTTTATAAAATCTGACAGGACAAAACGCGCACATCGAGGGGGGGGGACGCGGAAAAAAGCCGGAAAATGTGCGATGCGAAACGTAAATATTGCTGATGCTACAGCCGAGGCCGAGCCGATGCAGAGCGAGTCTTTACACTGACAACGCACTATACTGAACATGCATTGTCAACAGCACTTGAACACAGCTAAATCAAATAAATAGGACGCGTCTTACCTCCGTGCTCTCCTCTGGGTGCCAGGGCGGATGAGGACGCGCAGGTGCGGGGATGGGGAGCGACGCCCAGGGAGACAGAAGCATGGAGCAGTCATTACATTGATTCTAGATAAACACGCTGTTGTGAATATGATCCAGAACCGCGCTCACCTGTTTTAACCGGGATCCGGCTTTTGTACCTGATGTTGGTCGTCATGTTGGCCGCTCTCCTCCTCCGATTTTCACCGACGTCTCTAAGAAAGCGGCCCCTCGCCTCGCCACCAAACCCCGCACGGACGGGATGAGGGCGGTGCTGAGCTGACAGATGAAAGCCCCTCCTCCTCCTCCTCTTCTCAGACTCAGCCAGTCATGCTCCAGTTTCCTACAAACAGGGCTCCGTCCTCCAGGATGCCAACAACCTCCCCGATATCAATCCGATTCTTTTCCAGTTGTGGTCATTTGTTTTACGAGTTCATACTTGAGAATCTGTCCCCTAGAATATCATAGTAATATCAATAAGATATATTTTTTTTACAAGCAATCATAGGCCAACATTCAAACAAATCATTGGAACCCCCATAGAAAACATCAGATTCAGCCTGATAGACGGCTTCAACACTTTTTATAGCTTCAGGTTTCTCCTTGTCAAATGTTTGTAATATTTCTATTTTACTTTATAACAACCCAAAAAAGGCGTGCATCTGTCAAAAATGTCATCACTTAATAATTTATATGAGAAGACATTTGAGTGACCATCCACCACTGGAATGCAATGCATTCCCTCAAGTCGTTGCTGGGATATGACAATGGATAGACGGATGGATGGATGGGCAGGTAGAAACCTGAAAATATAATGGCAGCTTGTCACTGGCGTATTGACATGAAAAAAAGATTTGAATATCTCTTCACTTGAAGGATTATATTAAAAGGTCAGGAGTCAGTGTGTCAACTGTCTTTTCTCCAAACAAATTTTATTTCAAAGAGAAATACAAAAACAAAAATAAAAAAATGCGTCTAAAAACAAGAGTTTACTGACAAAGGGTTAAGCAATAATAATTATGTGTGTCTTAATAAGCTCAATAGTCAGATTTGCATACAAGAGCAAAAGACAGAAAATCAAAAATAATGCAGACAACAATCGATGACAGCAGAGTTGGATGGCACGGCTGAACAGAAGGCTGCAGGGCGTTTACACAAAAACAGTTAAATAATGAAGTGTTTGCTTTTTAAATACAGTTTGGTGAAAAGGCTGCACTTGTTGTGTGCAAACAGAACATTTAATACATCAAATGACATCACTGAAGCAAATATGGACACATATTAAGTAACTGGACTGAACAGTGTGATTATTTTCCCGTCTGTGGTTTTAGTTTGGCACTGACATTAAAGATCATGCAGCTCTTGAGGATAAATACAAAAAAATATTAACAACACAGCACTTGTATTATTATTATACTTTTACTATAGCGTGATCCTAAAGTCGGGTTATTCTTTCTCTCTATTTGTAACAGTTTGACTACTTGCATATTGTAGATTTCCAGCTTAAAGTCAAACAAAGGCAGAGATTTAGTTTTTTAGATTGTATCGTTTGCTATAAAAAAAAGGATTCTAGTTTAACACAATTAAGGACAGTTTACCTCATTCATTACCACACTTGAGCTCACTGTGGTCATATTTATAGTTAATGCATTATCAGAGTGACGCACTCCGAAATCATGAAGGTCTGAAACCATTCAGAGGGCAAAGGTGATGGGCTACCGAATCACTCATAAGCTAATAGAAAACATGCAAGTTAAAATGTGTTCAAAACAGTCTTAACCTGATAGTAAGCGGACCAGAACAAAATGCATAATTCATATATATAAATATATATTTGTAAACCTCTTAGTACCATTGTCACTGGCAGCTCTGTGGAGTTGAAATTAAAATGCGTCTCTGATAATCATCCAGTATTAGAACATTTCCATGTCAACCGCAACGTACAACACACAATAGGATAACGAGTGAGACATGTATGTGGATTGTAAAGTGGAACCTTGACAAGATGTTCAAGAAGCTCCTGCTGATGGATGGATGTTTAGAGGGAAAGAAGAAGAAGTAGTAGTAGCAGTGTGCAGAAAAAGATATGATCCGGGATACCTGGACTCCAGGTTGATCTGCGGAGTGGATGGATTCATAGGAGGACCAGGTTTTTGTGTGTTGGGGTCTGGGATCTGTATGGTTCCCTTCTGCTGCCACTCCTTTACTCGTCTGATTTCATCTTCATCTGTGCCTGCATCTGAGCGATCATCTGCTGCATGCGTCTCAGCTACAGAGAAAAAGAAAAAGTCCCAAAATCACAATGATGGACATTTGTTTTTTTTGTCAATTAACTGTTTTATAATTTTCACACCAATACGTTTCATTTTTTGCTCCTCCCTAAGTGATCGATATGCCTTAAAACCAATGTTGTTTTTGTTTTAATGATTTATTTAGCTTAACCAATAGGAGAATCACGAAACAAGTTATTGGTGTTTCACCTTTTAGATTGAAACGAAGACAAACAGATGGGACCTATCAGTTAGGGGTGAATATGAATTCAACCAATCAGATGCTCGTGTACTTTAAATTGTATAACATGTCATCCAATCACATCTAAAGGCCAACAACAATGACCAAACTGAGAAAGAAAATGCAACTTCTAGGACTGTTGCAATAAGCAATAAATCAATTAATCGCATGATAACTTTTAATGAGCTCGGTAACTTTGCCAGCTGCAATTTTTCCTTGCGTCTCTCCACCAGAGAGTTTTCACTCCGGTACATCACCGTCTAGCCCTCGTCACGTGTTGTGTCAGTTACATGTCAGTGCACAGTCTCTGTGTGGGGAGACGGACCCCTGGTGTAGCGTGTAGCATCGGAGCCCAGCTAGTAGCAAACACGCTAGTTGAGATTTGGAGTTTTAAAAAGATGGAACTAGTTTCAAAGCCAAACGCAACAGCTGCTGTATATTTAAAAAAAACAACAAAAAAAAGCATTTACTTGCTATCGTTTGGTTTACATGTTGTGTTTATGGTTGCTATGGTAACTCAGCTCAAAGAAGAGCTCCACAAGAAGACCCAGGAGCAGGAGAAGGAAGTCCTTGAAGAACAGGTCACTGCCAACCAGGAGTCACCAGCAGAAAACACAGACAACAAGGTCGCGAGAGACAAGCTCCTCAGCAAGAAGTTATATATATATGTATTTAAAAAAAAAAAAAAACGCATTTACTTGCTTTTGTGTTGGTTTACATGTTGTGTTTATGGTTGCTATGGTAACTCAGCTCAAAGAAGAGCTCCACAAGAAGACCCAGGAGCAGGAGAAGGAAGTCCTTGAAGAACAGGTCACTGCCAACCAGGAGTGACCAGTAGACAACACAGACAACAAGGTCGCGAGAGACAAGCTCCTCAGCAAGAAGTTATATATATATGTATTAAAAAAAAAAAAAAACGCATTTACTTGCTTTTGTGTTGGTTTACATGTTGTGTTTATGGTTGCTATGGTAACTCAGCTCAAAGAAGAGCTCCACAAGAAGACCCAGGAGCAGGAGAAGGAAGTCCTTGAAGAACAGGTCACTGCCAACCAGGAGTGACCAGCAGAAAACACAGACAACAAGGTCGCGAGAGACAAGCTCCTTAGCAAGAAGTTTCTATATATATATATATATATATATATATATATAAATTTGCATTATAACTATAAAAACGCATTTAGTCGCTATTGTGTTGGTTTACGTGTTTTGTTTGGTATTTGCTATGGTAACGGATGCCATGGTAACCATAACCATAGCAACCGTTGTCATGGTAACCGTAACCATAGCAACCGTTGCCATGACAACCGTAACCATAGCAACCATTGCCATGGCAACCATAAACAAAAAGTGGCGACAACAAATTTTTTTATTTTTTTTTTAATATTTTTTTTTTATTTTAAACATATATAAAAAACTTCTTAACGAAGAGCTTGTCTCTCGCGACCTTGTTGTCTGTGTTGTCTGCTGGTGACTCCTGGTTGGCAGTGACCTGTTCTTCAAGGACTTCCTTCTCCTGTGACTGGTCCAGGGTTTTCTTCTGGAGCTCTTCTTTGAGCTGAGTTACCATAGCAACCATAAACACAACGTGTAAACCAAACAATAGCAAGTAAATGCTTTTTTTTTTAAATATATATATATATAAAAAACTTCTTGCTGAGGAGCTTGTCTCTCTCGACCTTGTCTGTGTTGTCTGCTGGTGACTCCTGGTTGGCAGTGACCTGTTCTTCAAGGACTTCCTTCTCCTGTGACTGGTCCAGGGTTTTCTTCTGGAGCTCTTCTTTGAGCTGAGTTACCATAGCAACCATAAACACAACGTGTAAACCAAACAATAGCAAGTAAATGCTTTTTTTTTTAAATATATATATATATAAAAAACTTCTTGCTGAGGAGCTTGTCTCTCTCGACCTCGTTGTCTGTGTTGTCTGCTGGTGACTCCTGGTTGGCAGTGACCTGTTCTTCAAGGACTTCCTTCTCCTGTTCCTGGTCCAGGGTCTTCTTCTGGAGCTCTTCTTTGAGCTGAGTTAACTCAGCTCGGAGGCCCCGATTGTCTTCAATGGCAGTCTGGAGGTTAGACACCAGCTCCTGGTTGGATGAGACCTGTTTGTCTTTTAGGTCCTCCGAGTCTTTGAGGAGTGCAGTTTTTCCAGAGCCTCCTTCTGCTGCTCCTGCTGCAGGGTCTTGCACTGGTACCGTTTTTTGAGCTGAGCTAATTGGGCTCAGAGGCCTTGAGTTACTTGCTTCTCAGCATGGAGGTTAATGTAGTTCTGCCAGCAGGCTGAGCCCTGTAAGTTCAGGCTCTCACTCATGTCATTTAAGGCCTTCTCTTTCTCAGAGAGGTCTTCTTTCAGGGTCTGGATCTCCCCCTGCAGCTGGCGGATAAGAACAGCCTTCTCATGGGTGACCTCCATCTCAGCCTGGAGGTTCATGAAGTTCTCCAGGCTGGTTGAGGACTTCAGGTTCTCCTCTTTCTGGAAGTTCTGGGGGTCACTTGCCCTCTTGAGCTTCTCCACTTTATTGCGGAAGGCCTTCTCCTGATTGAAAAACACTTCTTTCAGGGTCCTCTGCCGTTTCAGCTCGTCAGTGAGCTCCATCCTCTTGCTGTGCTCGCCAGCGCTTATTTTGCTGCTGCCGATGCTCAGCTAGTTAACATCCGATTTATTTATTGTTTCGGTTGTGTGTGTTTTTATTCAAGTGCATTTTTGTTAAACTAGATTGAGAGTCCATTTTATTTATTGTTTTTGGTTGTTTTACTTATTTATTTTGGATATTTTAAATGTTTTCCAGTTCTCATGTTAAATATTCTTTAGAAATAAACGTTTTGATCTGTGAAAGGGTGTACTCGCATTATATCAGTTGAAAATGGTCTCAAATCTGCAATATTATCGCTTATCGCGATAATTTCTGGGACAATTAATCGCCTAGCAAATTTTGTTATCGTGACAGGCCTAGCAACTTTAGAAGAGAACATACTTTACGCTGACTGCAAATCAACAAAGCAATGACCACTCTGCACCAAAAGACATCAGCAAAATGAAAAAGCATCCCATGGATTTTCACCATTACTAGATAAGGTTCTACATGACTGTAAATATGAAGAGTAAATTAATATGCGTATGTAATGATATCATAGAATCTAAATGTATACCAGCACAGCATCTCAAATAGTAAATTAATAACGTGTTTAAAAATGAATGAAGCACAAAATCGATAAACATAAATGGATAGTGGTTGCAATGTAAACAAATTTTAACGAGATGGTAATGATCATCAATAAGTGAATGATATAACACAGTAATCAGAATGTAAAGCTTTTAAGAATATCTTAAATTACAGTGTTAAACAATAAACCTGTAACTTTCTTGGATGTATATCACCATCTTGTGGCTGAAAGTTGAACTTTAAATGATTCCTCTTCAGAGATTTTTCATATTAAAAAAAAAAGTGTTCCTCTGGTCTTATGTGTTTGAGATATCATGGAAATACATATTGATGATGACAAATTGATCATTGCAAATTGATCATTGAATATATTGAATATGGAATGTACTAAAAAAAATGCCAGCAATGTTCAGAAGAAAGCAACGTTTGTAAAGCCAATCAACCTGCATATGGGAATATGTTCACAGTGTTGCCACAACCTAATTTAGAGACCAGTCTATTCAAAATACTTGTATCCATAAACAACCATTTGAATGTGAATGACCCTGAAAATATCGTGGCAATGTTATCTGTTCTGGGAAGTTGTGATATATAGCCTATAGTCCATTCACAGCTTGTGTGTGTGTGTGTGTGTGTGTGTTCACATGTGATTTATAATTAGTAGCATCAGTCACTGTGACAACATGACAACATGTAAACAAACGGACCACTGTCTCCCCAGCTTTTGTTTGGGACTTCTCACATAACGGAGGTTATTCCCACCATAAAACTGGGCCAGGACATCCAGGCAGGAAGTGATGGCATATCCTGACTGGGCACATTGTTTACAAACAGCTCTGATTGGACCCCGCCTGCTCACTACGGTGCACTGCAGTAGCAACACAAACAGGCCTATCAAGAGCAATCAGGAAACAGGTTATTGCCTGGTGACGTGCATGCTCCATGGCCCAAAATGTAAACAATACATACGGAAGATAGTGGGCTGACATTGTATGAGACTCTATTTTTCTAATATCTAGTCACACTAAAGTGTTGACAGCCAGTACAACCAGGGCTGTAAAGTTAATGCTACAATGTGCAACAAGATGACTTTTCTAAACAGTCACGGTGACACTAGATTGACACCTCATTAGTGATTAAATCCTTGTGCATTTTTAAAGGATAAGTCCGTCTTGTACAATACTCACATGCCCGTATGTACAATGAAAAAGAGAGAGAGTTCATTACTCCTTCCAGTCTTTTTCCAAAGCATGCAGCCATATTTCACCTTTGGAAAATATTTGGTGAATTTTTAAGATTTCTATATTAAATATTCATGTGATACACGCACCTAAAAATTTAAATCGATTTTTGATAGTGTACCTAATGATTTAAGTACAAAGTAGGAGTGGGAATAGTCAGTCACCTCAGGATTTGACTAGGAATACGATTCAGAGGGTCAGGATTTGATTATTAAACGATTCTCGATGCATCACGCTGCATCTCCATTTTGGATTTAAATATAATGAAAATTCTTCCTTCAAATATTTAAAACCAATTCCTATTTGTATGATGTTGATGTGCTACATTACGTATGTAAAATATGGAAAGCTTGCACCCCCCAAAAAAACGGAACATTAAATTGATAATCAATTATAGACTTTACTGCATCGATGCAGAATCGTTCAACAAAGCATCGTGATGCATCATAGAACGGATTATTTCTCCCACCTCTAGTACAAAGTGAGACGAGATGTTGTGTGTGTTCTTACCTCTGCCTCTTTCTGTAGCAGGATCTGGTCTTTATCCACCACATCCTCATCCGCAGCCCTGCAGAGAAACAACAAAATCATTAGTTGTAAACCTTGCAAGAAAAAGAGCGGCTCACGTGCCGCTTAAGTCATAGAAATCAGCGCCTCACCTGCCCACTCGCTTCAGCCTCTCTGAGCGGAAGTTCTCATAATGCAGATCCTGAGTTACCTCCTGGAGGTCTTGCATGTGGGTCCTGCAACAAACAGACATGTAATTCATTCTTCACACACTAGGAGGCAGTAGAGCTTCGCCGGAGAAGTTTTCATTTGTGGATTTTTGTAATCAGCTTAATGAGGATGACTGTTAAGGTTTTAAAAAGACTTTTCTTTCCCATTACAGTTTTACTGCCACGGAGACTCACACAAGCATGGTGCGTAGCTTGAGGAAGTCATTGTGCTCGGGGTTCTCCACTTCTACAACTCCCCAAGGGTAGAGACGACCACGGATCTTCTTCCCCTTTACCTCAATCAGCTGGTTGGAGCCAATCACAGCAAAGGGAATGCTCGCCTAGGAGAGGGAGATAAAGGTCAGAGAATCCCCAGAGAGAAACAAAGGCATGGAAGATAAAGTTAAAATGAAAGTATCAGAGGGGAGTGGGTGAAGTTAAAGGAAGCGAGGATGAATAGGAAGAGAATGGTCCTCTCTTTGTAAACCTGTAGAGGGACTGGAGTAGTTCTGGATCACCACCTCTCAGCCCCCTCTCACCTTCAGGACTCTGGTCTGCTCCTTGAACTCCTCGTCCTCGTCGGAGTCAGCGTCTGGTAGCTGATAAATTCTTATCCCGTGCTCCGCGATCTCATCCAGAATCTGAGAGGCAGAAACAAGAGAAGCACACTGGGTTAGCTGGCAGGGTCGTGACCTCATCCAACCTCCTGACATGTGCCACTGCATGGGGAAAACTCGACTGTTGAACCCTGAAGATGTTTCACTGCAGACACCATCAGAGGGTCCGCTTCACTCTCTATTAACATTCTCAAGAATCCAACGATGTAGAAAGCCACTTCACTCAAAAACAGTAAAACATCCTCGCTGCCACAACCACTGAGGACAATTTCCAATCAAAATATATATTTTTAAACTTTCTTTGCACCATTTTATTTGACTACAAGTAGAAGCTATATAGTAAAATAACAGCTGCTCTGCTCTATAGCCTAATAGGAGGGTATGAGTGAGTTCCAGTTGTTGCAGCAACAGATTTAATTAAAGCCCCCCCATGGAGGAAAAGAGGGGTGAGACAGAAAGGGGAGACAGGTGAAAAATAATAACCATCTGTGTGTGTTTCAGAGTCAGAAACAAAGTTCTCACCCTCATTTATTCACAAGCAGACCGGTGAAGAAACAATTTAAAACAAAGGAGCTTTCTTCCTCACTACCTCTGGGACAGATGTCAGTATTTATTATTCTAAACATCAAAGCAGCATTTTCTTTTGTTTTCCCCGGAGGAGAATTTTTAAATCCACAATGTAGTCTTATGTAATGGAGCCAAAAAATGTCAAGTGTTGTTTTCCTGACTTTTTGGGGACTTTCATGTACTGTGGTGTATAATAGGACAGTGGTCAGTCAGCCAGGAGCCTGGGAAGTGAGCGCAGGTTTTCCTACAGAGCGCAGCTCCTGTTTGAGCCCTTGTTATGGCGGTTGCTTGTTTTCTCAGTGAGCTCTGTGATAGTGTGTGGGGAGACTCGGTCATTGTTGTGGGGCAGGTCTAAAAACAAACAGGCTTTGCAGGACTCAAGAGAAGAGCGTGACTCAGAACCAGAGCCTCTTTTGCCTTCATTTCATTCAAACACACACGATTTACAGCTCTGTCGAACGTGATGGCTGGATAAACATGGCCCTGGTGGGGCAGAGTGTAAAGAATTTGGGGAAACTCTGCACTCAGTGGGAAAATAAACACACATGACACAATGGCAGGAAAAAATGAAACAAACAACAATTCCAGTCACACAAGAATGTAAGGCAGATACAAAAAATGCTATAAAATAGGAGAAAATTGAACTGAAAGACTACCTATCAAATGAACAACCAACTAAGACAGTGTAACATATTTTATAAATGACAAACATCCATTAAAATATCCAGAAACAATATCTGGTCATCACACAAACATGAGTTAGTCGTCATCAGTTTCCAGACCTTTGTAAGCCAAATCCTGCAAAATGGCTGTTTACCTGAATTATTCTGTTTCATAATAGATGCTTACTACAGCCTCAATCCTATAATCAAGACCTCTCTGGGATCATCAGGTGACAAAATCACTGCCTGCTCCAAATCCCTGTAGTCTCCTACTGAACTACTTCACATTATGAAGGCCGTAATCCCTGATGTTAGACCAGCCTCTCCTCCTACTCTTCAGGAGTTGTGTATTTTCGTTGGCACAGAGATGTTGGCAATGGGAGCCATTTTGATTTTATGACCATCCTGTTCAGCTATAATACACCCCGCCACCCCCCTGCCCCTCCCCACGCTGTTATGGTTGGCTGTGCAGGGCCACTCAATGCTGTCATGGCGGTGCGCAAACAATGCCACAGAAGATTTTGCCTTGGTATTAATTAGAAAAGGAAGGCCAGGATTTATCGCCTTGTGTTTCTGGCTCCCATCGTTGAATATGAAGCATTGTTGGTGGAAATATTGCGTCATGTCGGGCCGTTATGTTAAGTGAGAGGGTGGAGACTGGTGTTTTCCAGCTAGAAAATGGGTTACAATAAATGAGACAAATTGTAGGTGAAGTGTGTATTTCCAGTGTACCGTCAGGCTCGTTCAGTTCTAGGAACAGCAGTATTAAATGTATTGTAGCAGTTATGTGTAGCCCAAATATAGTATTCCCAAAGGTCTATACATAGATATAATTACACAGTGTGAAGTCGTGGGAGACATGACTAAGAAGTTTTTCTGCACAGCAGGTTTAACCAAAAGCTCCAAATCATAATGAAACGGGATGCAAACCCATCATTACAGGGATCAACCGTTTCATCATGTCAACCTGACCCAGGGATTCTATTTTCAGGATTTGCTCATTCTCACAAGCAGACCAACAAAAATATGAATGACTCAAACAGCGACTAAGCAATGACGAACGGATCCTGGACAAACAACACAGGCACAAAACAAAGAGCTGCCGAAGACCATGAGCAAAGAGACAAAAGAGGGGTTTGTGGTGAGTGCTGCGGTCCTGTCATGCAACAGGTAACCACGTGCACAAGCACACTCACAATAATACAGTTGTACTGCTATTGTTGAGGACGGAGCTGAGCCTGCTCTGGCCTGACATGGTGTTTGTATCAGTTAAACTTAAACAGAGAACAATACATGGAAGAAGAAACGTGTACCAAACCTTTTTTTCCAGCAATGCAGAGAAAGAGAGAAAACAAAACAATCAAACGTCATCTCGGCACTAATCAACCCCGACAGAGAAGAGGATCAGGGATTCAGAGGGACACGACTAGCAGCACTTTTACATAAGGTTTATGTAACCTCATACCTCCTTGCCAGCTTCTGCAGAGTGGCCATGGGAAGGAAACGGTGCATCATTGCCGTTACAATGAATCGCTTTTCAACCTTGTTTCATACTAAGAAAACACCTTGAGGGGCAGGGCCCCTCTTTTTCCAATACTGCAGAGTTTATTAAGGGAAAATCTCGGCCATGGTGAGGAGCGTTAAATCCATTCGGCTCAGCGCTCTCTAACCCTTTTGAGACTCCTGTAGGTCCAACTGTGAGTCTACATATCGGTGATTAAAACAACTGCTTACTTTGCACCTCCTAAGTCCAATTTACACAGAAATCTCTGCAATTCAGAGGAAAGAGCCAACGTGATACCACCATATGCAACAGGTTGTATTCAATCAACCTGACTCGTCAGATGGGTAGCTACACAGAACCATCTGACACACAGTCATTAGAAACTGCTTGGAAAAAGGCAGGCACTCTGAACAAATACTAAGCAGGTTGGATGAACCATCTGTCAGACAAACGTTTACGTGAGTTGTCTGACTGAAGTCTAATGGGAAGAGTGAAGGTGAACACAAATTATGACTGAGACTTTCACTCCACAGTCACCAAGTAAATATTTTTTCCCCACAAGCCATATATCATCCAAACATTCTGGTACTGAAATGGCACTTTTTCCAGAAAGAAATCCAGAGGAAATGTATTTGTTTTCTGTATGAAAAAGTTACAACTACCTGAACGGTTGTGAATGGTTATTCACACTCCCATTCACACCTACAGCCAATTTTGAGTCATCAATTAACCTATCCCCATCCTGCATGTCTTTGGACTGTGGGAGGAAGCCGGAGAACCCGGAGAGAACCCACGCATACACGGGAGAACATGCAAACTCCACACAGAAGGAACCCGACACCCCTCTCACTGTGAGGCGACAGTGCTACCCACTACACCATCGTGCAGCTGGAATAAATGTTTAATTTATTAGAATTCCAGTGACACATTTATGCTACATGGTCGTTTGCCAATTTCCGTGAGATCAGAGCAAACCTGTAAAAAAAGAAATTAAGCACCGGTGGGTGTGATGAATTCAAACTGTCCAGCAAATAAAGAAATATGTAGAACACAAGTTCTGGACAAGCAGAATTAGGGTTGGGCGGTATGACGGTATTATACCGTGTGACGGTATAAAAGTGTCCACCGGTAGAGATTTTGCAATACCGTTTATACCGGAGAAAGCGCAGATGTCTGCGGCATCGCTCTGAGTCACTGTAATTACACCGCCTCGACACACGGGGCACTGCGGGCATTGCAGCAGACTGCTTGCGTGGTTACATGAGCACGACGAAGAAGAAACAGCTTTACCTGAGTAATAACAATCATGGCGGAGGCGGAGAGTGAACGTCACGAGGAAACGGAGGCAGCACGACCCACCCAACTCTTTCCGAAAAAGAGCGCTACGTCTGTTGGAACTTTTTCGGATTTAGAAAATCCGACAACGAACAAAAAGCGACTGTTGCTGCTGCAGGTGGAAACACCGGTAACCTCTTCCACCACTTAAAGATAAACCACGCGAAGCAGTATTATGAGTCTTTCGCCAAAGGCGCCCCGTATGACAATAAATCACATCGATGGAGGGAGATAACGGAGGCCATCACCACGCATACTTTTTCTCATTTGTTATTTTTATTTCTTATTAAGATGGAGCTCTGTGTTTACATTTGCACACACACTATAGCTTAAGTTAAAGCTGGAGTTCAAATGTTAACCAGACATTTGCACAGTCTTTGTGGCTTATTGTTTATTATATTATTATATTTTCTTTAAAATAATGTTATGCTGCTGTGAGAAAATTAAAATAAAAGAGGAAAATTATCAAATGCGACAGTATGGTTATTTTTGAGCCATAAATTGAATTTACAGGGGGGGGAAACCATACCGTGATATATACCGTTACCTTGATATGAAATTATTCATACCGTGATATAAGATTTTGCTCATACCGCCCAACCCTAAGCAGAATTATGCTCTCTCCCCACATATATGAAAGGGCCAACATTCTTGATGAAAAAGATCTCGTAGATTGTAGATATAAGTCTAGAGTGGTAGAACGCCTTTAAAGTTTCAGGAGGTTGCTTCACAAATGTCTGCCAACAAAATTATACTCCTCTATTTAGAAAAAAATAAATAAAAATACACGACAAACAACAGTAGTCAGGCAGCATGAACCAAAAAAAAAAAAAAGAATCCTACTACAACATAGTACTGGTACTACTAGTTTCCAAACGTATTTGTTCATCTTAAAACCCAAGAGAACAAATACTTCTCTCTTGCCAGGAAGCGTCTTTCCGGGGGTTCTGAGGGAGTGAGAGAGCCCCAACAATACCTGGTCTAGGGGGGGGGGGGGGGGGGGTCGGAGGGATTTAGACCTCATACCAGCCTCCTACACAAACAAACATGCTTTCACGTGTGTGGAGCTTTGTAGCTCCAGGAGGCCAGTGGATTGCCACAGATGGAGGATGACCTTCAGACAATCTCCAAAGCAAATCCCTCTGACTTTTCATATATCATTCCCTTCTAAAAGTAGCCATACAGCAAAGAGTTGGACACGCAGCAGCACCGGGAAAACAACACCTTTCTGTTCACAGGATTAAAGACACTTGCAGTCATGCACAGAAACACATTCCAGTTCTATTCAGTCAGAGTCTAAGACTGAGTCCGACGGTCCAGACTCTAACAGACTGGGCGAGAACAGCTGGATTTGTGCTAATAGGAGGCACTGTTGGAAAGTACAGAGGAAGTCACAACCATGGCAACGTGAAGGCATCATATGAGTTATGCTGATCAACACACTTGCACACACGCACGCACACGTCCACACTCCTACTGTCTGGCCTAAGTATTAGTCCGGTAAAGACCACCCACCTCTCCCCCTCTGATCAAAAGGCATGTGGAGGAACAATCAAGCTATTCATGTAATCTTGTATCTACGTGAGATTTACATGGGGACAGAACAAGTGGAGTATTTCAACCATGCGTCAGGACTTGGATCATGGTCCGGTAATCAAAAAGGGTCACAAAGGAAAACTCGGCGGCAAAAAGTGACTAATTTGCAGCCCGGCAATGTCCGGAAACCAGCTTTTCAGGTTGGCCCTCTAACAAGGAAACCTGCTGTTTTCACATTGTAGCAGACTTTTACTTTCTTTACTTGAGAACAGATGAGACTGTGTAACAGAGGTGAGCGCTTAGTGAGGAAAACCACATATTTATTGTTTTAAAATCTGCAGAGACGTGGAGCATGCCCCAGCACAATGACCGATGGAGGGCAGAAAAATAAATATGTCCGCGTGTTTGAAACACTGGCAGGAAAAAGAACGGGTCATAAGCTGACCAGGGATGCACACACACACACACACACACACACACACACACGCACACACACACACCATGAAATAATCAGCACTCAGCCTTTACTCGTGGGGTGCCTGCCAAAACAATGTACATGGAAAGATTATTAAAAATTGAGTTAAACATCACTCACAACTCACACAATTCCACAGTACGAATCAGCTGCCTTTACCTGCCTCATTATATTTACATTTCTAGCTCAACTGCTATGGCAGATGAAGTTCGCCCTGTGCGGTAAAACTGCTTCACAAAATTCATGAAACCTGGTGACAATGCTCGACCGTATGAGACGTTCGGCCCTGATAATGTGTCCCAGTGGGGCCGGAGAGCTGGTTCACACGGCAGGGATATGTGGAGTGGCTGAGGGAGAAGACAGCGTGGGGAAAACCGTGACAGGGCCTCAGCCAGTTGGTGACAGGACAAACATGAGGAAAGGAGACTTCTGCAATGGAGGCAGAAGAGCAGAGACGTACGGGGAAGGCCAAGAGGCTGCGAGAAGTAAGGAGAGGAGGTGAGGAAGATGCGGGAGGACGCAGAAGGGGAGGAGAACAGAGGAAGGAAGAAGGGCTGAACTATTGTCTCCATTCTTTTACAAGAATAGAGGAGGAGCTATGTTCTCGAGCCATCGCTGACCTCTGGCTCAGGAGAACAGCCTTTAGCTCTCATCTGTGCTTCTGCTAAAACTTTAAGGTAGTAAAAAAGGTTAATGACAACTATTTAGAGCTCATTTTATCAGAAAGGCAACCATAACAGTGTAAATATTTATGACAATATCATACACATACACATTTTATTGCTGACCATTTTCAAAAAGCAAATTGAATATAAGACAAATATTTTGACAAATATTTACCCTGTGAAATAATAATAATGACCATTAATAACATTTTCCAGATCTAAATCAAGTAAGGGCACAACAAATTATTTTTATTTGTGATTAATCGGTGGGTTACTTTCTCAATTAAACTTTCTGTGACAATTTCCTAAAGCAAACTGTCTAAAACTAGACAAGAATAGCAGCAGATCCTCACAACTGAGAAGCTGGAACTAGGAAATCTAAAAAATAAACTACTGAAATTAAATTGCAAATTAATTTTCTGTAATAAATTTGACGAATTAATTGTTCTAGCAATAGAATCATATGGGGAAAAACAACAGGACACAAAATCATGTGTAGGTTTTTGCTTCCATCATGATTCCAGTCTAAACCAGCTGTGTATGGTCCTCTATGATCAAATAAAAACTAGCCAGTAAAGAAGTTTGAGACTAAAGCCCTGCACAGGATATGACTCTAAGGTCCCAGACTGAGAGGATCAGTCCCTCGATATACCCTCCTCAGGGCGACTTATGAGCTAGAGACCACAGCGACCCGGGTGAAGGAAATTGGCATTAGAGCAAATTAAAAAAAAGGGGGGGGGGAAAAGACACAAAGAAGCAGAGGAAGAAAGTAAGAATGAGGTGCAGCCAGGAAAGGAAGGACTGGGTGAGAGGCGAGCAGAACTAAGGGGATGAAAGCTGAATTATGGGAGGTTTGTTAACTTGAACCTGAGCTACGCAGGGCAGCAGGCTGTGTCTTGTCAGTGGAACAGTCTTAACACATTGCAGGAAACTTATATTGTTCTGTACAAGCTGTTTCCCCCCAATAATAGGAGAAAGGTCTGGATCAACCTTGAGAGAGAAGGGGGGTTCCATTTACTGAAAGACAAATGGCTCCAAACGGTGAGAAAGTACCCTTCAAAAAAAACAAACTAATAAATACTATGGGAGGAACGCTGGAGGTTATCAATCATCCTCCAGCACTGGGCTTTGTGGCAGGTTGTTGGCTGCTGGTGCTCTGACCTCAAAGGAAGGCCTGGTGCCCCGCTACACTGCACTGGACTGTGTGGAAGGACTCAGGCACGTATACCTAAGAGCCACTTCAACTAATCTGATAAAACCAACAAATACTCAAGCCAGATACATTTGTTCTCCCGAGAGACACTTAAAGAGATGAATGAGCTATGACTCTTACTATTTACAATGAACAACGTTTACAAGCACACCAGAAACCAACTGTGATAAATCTGTAAAAGGCAGGAAGAGTGCATTTTCAATGGCTAATATTGTCTGAAATGAGTGAATAAATAGATGTCACACCCCATGTTTTTATAAATAGTCCAAGAATAATTGACATATTTAGTGAAAAAGAAAGCCATTTAGTCTTAGGACACTGCAATTTTTCTAATAGTCAGAGAATTTCTACTGTGTACCTCTGTTAAAATTGTACATATTATTTATTAGTTTCACCCGATATGGTTTTGTACGTCTGTTTCCGTTGTCTGACAGAATCATTTTGAAACAATGCAAGGCTCCCTGCCCTGGTATTTGTTTTACGCATGTGCAAGTGAAAGAATATTCAGAAACCATGAGGATATACATGGTAAAATATTAAGGTTTTAAAAAAATATGTTATATATAATCACCTTGACGTGAAACAACCAAGTAAATTCATACAAATGCAGCCAGTTCTGTTGAATTAAATGGGGGCTACGGTTCAGATTGGAGAATCTTAGCCATACATACTCGGACCGCACACAAGCTCTAATCGAGAGGAAGATAAAAGTTTGTCCAAAGTGTGCCCAAACAGGAGATAATATGTCCTCTTCAGGGACACGTGGGGCAGTTTCTAAATGTGAAGCAGATGGTTCAATTAACCTTCTGTATTTCCTGACAATAATGGCTTGTCCAGGAATTCGCTATCATCATAGTGTGCATGAGCGGGCCTATGTGCATGAGCTTGTCTATTTGTTTTTTTAATCAGCAGCTCCTTAGTGTACAGTGGGGAAATGTCTGTTAAGGGAACACTTAGCGGAGCATGTGAACAAACTCTGTTGGACAGATAGTGTTGAGGACAGTTCAGCAGTAATTGGGTCAGATCAGGGGGATAACGTTACCATAATTCCACTGCCCCACTTTTATCATTTCCTGCATCGACTACGCTTTTTTACAGTATATACTGTATGATGTCTATCTGTGAATGAAATGAAAAGCAAAAACATGAGCAAAACTTAACAGGAGTTATGTTGCTGTAACTGTAATCAAGAAAGCTGACCTACTGCAAGCTGCCAGCTGGACCAGAAAGCCAACAAGCTTGGGGGGTTTTCTGTAGATGGGGGCGGGGGTCTGTGGTGGCAGGAAATATGGTTTTGTTCATCTAGAGTGCCAGAGGAACACTCAGAAGGTTTGAGGAAGGTCAAATCACAAAACAACTTACCAGAGCACAATTCAACTGGCTGGTCCCTTGAGGACAACACAGTGGAGGAATTTCACCTTTGATGCTGGAGAAACTTTATACCAGCGAATACAGTAAATAAGAGAAGGTATTGAGTCCTTTTGTTGTCCTAATGAAGCACATGTGAAACCATGTCGTCTTAGGATATTTAGCGTGTCCTCAAACTGTGACCCTATCTCGCAAGATGCTGCATCAGCAATTTCAAGCAATCCATCTGTTGGAGACTCGGACAAAGCCAATTCACTGCTGACTCCAGTCAGCCCGACATCCTGCCAGACCACCGGCTCCGAGACCTGAATGCGAGGCAGGTGGGAGGTCTGGGCATGACTTCCAATTAGAAACAGCAATGAAACAAATAAATGTGTAACCACAGCCAATACACTGCCTGCATTTCTTCTGAACTCAGACTGCAACTAGTGATCATTTTCCATTATATGTTAGTCTGATGATTACTTGCCCGATAAATTGTCAGAAGACATGCCAATACAAGTTCCCTAAGCAAAGGGACATCTGACCAACAACATGCTGCACTGTTGTACTGCACTACTGTGTCTTTCCTCCTCTGATCAGCAGGAAGCTGTGGAGCGTGCAAGCAGGCAGACACTTGAGTCACTTCCAACAGGAAGTATCCGGGATGGGTTGAGGCTGGACGAGATGTGCTGCCTCTATATTATATGCTACACTCTTTTCCTATGCACGTCCCTCGTTTCCTCTCTTATATTGTCCATCTCTTTACATGAAAACAGCCAGGAACCCAAGATGTAGGCCATAAATCACTGCAATTACACGGGGAAGCACACGTGTGCGTTATCACACAACCACAAGGATGTCCGGCTACCAGGCTGCCAAAGAGGATGGAAAAGTGATTTTGCTATTATTAGTGAATCATTCTCTGATCCACTTTCTAACGGCCACCCCATACAACACACCTCAAGAGTCCCCAAAATCCTGTCCAGTGTGTAGACATTCAAGCTTTTTCCTTGTAGATATAGGGCAAAGATGATTACAAATACTGTATACAGAGCCGCTACTAATCAAAATTGTGTGTGTGTGTGTGTGTGTGTGTGTGTAAACATCAAACCCACCCTCCTCTTCAGGCGATCCCTCTCCCTCAGTGTCAATGTGTCAGCCTTGGCAATTACTGGGACTATGTTGACTTTGCTGTGGATGGCCTTCATAAACTCCACGTCCAGTGGTTTAAGACTAACAAAGAAAAAGATTATAAAGGAAAAAAGTAATTAGGACACAGTGGAAAAAAGAGCACCATAACTTTCTAGTCTTCTTTCACACAATCTTGAATGTACTGGATTATACCAGACATAAACTTCAGCGAGTGCAAGAGCGTGTTTGTTTACCCATGTCCAAATGGAGATATGAAGTAGAAGCAGCAGTGCACCCTGTTGTCCACTATGTGTCTTCGGTTCAGGCCGCTCTCATCATGGAGGTATCGCTCAAACTGATTGTCAATGTACTGGATGATGGTCTTGAAGCTGACATCGGAGACACATAGGCACAGAGACAGACATGTAAAGACTATTTCAACATCAACACAGAGAATGAAAAAAAGGAAATCATACACAGCACTTTGAAGGTTATCATGTAATCAAGTTGAGTAGGATCTTCACTGTCAAAGAGAAACTGAGAGCCAAATATTGTTTTGGACTCCCACCATGACTCTGTGGTTTGATTTTACCTTTCAGGAGATACATTGCTGTTGTTGTAAAACTATCTCATTTTGTGATTGATACATTTCAGTTGAGTGGGTTTATGTTCCTCCTATGAGTTGAGAAACCTTTACATTTTTTCTGTTATTTAATCTCTTTTGCTGTTTGGGTCCATTTTGTTAGTCTTTGTAGGAGAGGATGTGGCTCCAACAGAGTCAGCTATGCCTGGACAGTCAACAAGCACTAGATGGCATAAGGATGGCAAACATACATGCACACAGTTGAAGCAAACGTAGACACGGGGAATGCAGAGGGAGGAGAGGTAGGAAACAGGGAGTTTGGGATGAAACTTGAGAAAGGGAAGGACGAGAGAACATGTCGGACAGGAAACGTGTCCCAAATTATTGCTCCCTACTCCTCCACAGCACATAAACACACCAGTCCTGGCTGTTGATGGCGTCGCCATATCCAGGGGTGTCGACCACAGTGAGGCGAAGCTTTACTCCTCTCTCCTCGATCTCCACAGTTGATGCTTCAATCTGCACCGTCCTCTCAATCTTCTCTGTGGAACCAAAGTACAGGAACAACTGATGGGTGGCATAACAGAGGATACAACTTGGAACCGAAGGGAAATCAATGTGTATGACCTTCATGCTTACACAAGCAGCTGACCTGCCACAACAGCAGGCTTATAGAAGGTGGATACACCTTGAAAATTAAGTCATGGGTTTTGTCATCGAAAAGAGCTACTTTGTGTTATTCCCAGAAACAGACCAAGGAGGGCCTGGATAATTGTTTTCAAGCTACAACAAGTCCCTACCTAAGTCAAGTCATAAGAAAGGCAGGGTCATTTTTGAGACTCAGGCATTCCCAACATTCCTCTTGAAATAATGCGCTGCTGGAGAACACTGCAGCAGACATTTCTCTATTATTACAGTGTGCATATTGTGTATGTGCATGTGTGCGTGCGTGTGTGTGTGTGTGTGTGTGTGTGTGTGTGGGGGGGGGGGGGGGGGGGGGGGGAGTATACCTGCAGCACCAGGGATGTAGCGTTCAGGGTAGAGATCAGTGAGAAACAGGCTGTTTATAAGTGTCGATTTGCCCAAACCAGACTCCCCTGAAAAACAAAGTCAATGCAAAATCTAGTTTTATTCACCAAAGAAATCATATCCATCCATCCATTGTCTACCGCTTATCCTCTATTCAGGGTCACGGGGGGCTGGAGCCGATCCCAGCTGTCATTGGGCGAAGGCAGGGTACACCCTGGACAGGACGCCAGTCTATCACAGGGCCGACATGTAGAGACAGACAACCATTCACACTCACATTCACACCTACGGGAAATTTTAGAGTAATCAATTAACCTATCCCCATCCTGCATGTCTTTGGACTGTGGGAGGAAGCCGGAGAACCCGGAGAGAACCCACGCTTACACGGGGAGAACATGCAAACTCCACACAGAAGGAACCCGGGCTGACCCGGGGATCGAACCCGGGACCCTCTTGCTGTGAGGCGAGAGTGCTACCCACTAAACCACCGTGCAGCCCAAAAGAAATCATATATTCAACTTTAAAAGAAAAGAGTGACAACTCACCTACAACCATAAGGGTGAATTCAAACCCTTTTTTCACTGATTTTCTGTGCACTTGGTTCGGGAGGTTGGCAAACCCTACATAACCTGCTGCATCTGGGAACTAAAGAGCACAAAAAGGGAATGAGGCAAGTATTATGTATTTAGTATAGTATTTATTCAATTTGACATGATTTCCTTCCTTACTTTGTAGTAATTTCTTCACCTAGTTGCTTTCTTTCTTACATTTTATGAGGTGTGTACAGGTGCGAGTTAGTACAAAAGAGTGCGATTGATGATGATGACGCATATCATTGAAAAATTCCAAAAGGCCATAAAGCCTAGCCATGAAAGACTTACACATTTATACAGGATATCCTCTCTGGATGCCTGCACAAGTGTGTGTGCATGAGATTACAAGTGAGTCTTAATCACCACTGCCTTATTAGAATCCCCTCCTGATTGTACTCAGGCAATCTGTCATAGTTTAGTATAGAAGCTGTAACATTCAGCCTGTAACTCACCTTCCCTTTCTCTCCAGACTGGGACATCGCTGCTGTTTACTGAATGTCTTACGAGCCTGTGGCCAAGAAAAAAACAAAGAAATATAGCGGTGAATGAAAGAACATTAATGGCCTTTTAAAAAAGTTCAGAGTAACTTGTCCCCTGCTAGTGTCAGAAAAATATTTTTTATTATATTGAATTAACTCAATATTTTCTTAAAAAAAGTAAAAATAAATTCACATATATGACAGTCATGTTTTATATTGTACCAACTACCAGCACACCAAGCCAACGTCGCGACATTTTAGGCTGAAGTGACGATTTCACTGTTCTTTAACACTATCACACGGAAAGAGCAGAGATAAAGGCCTCTTGGCAACAAGTGCGTTCCCAGACTCCCATTAAACGATGTAATACACGCCGTGCTCCTGCCCCACTCAATGACCCTAGACGACAGAGCAACAAGGCTACATGATAAATGAGCTACATGATGACGGAGCAGGAAGAACAGGCTCCATTTTATCATCAGCACACTTGGCCCTTGGCAGGTGGAGTGTGATAAGCATTAGAAAGAGGCAGGCTGCCGTACGCTGCCAAACAGAGATGCACTCTGGTTACGTAATGTTAGTTGCAGGAAGAGGTGGCATGGGAATCTGGACTGACCTTTTTCTATTCATGTGTGACAACGCACAGCTGTGGACACTTGGGGACCCATTTCACACTGTTATATCTATTAGATGGGAGCTGGCGGGAGGCCCTCTGTATATATCTAGATGAAAGTGGGCAGAGATCTCTCATACTGACAGGGTGGTTTCACTGAGCTCGTAGGGAGAACAATGGCTGTTTATCCTTTTGGTTCCTGAAGCCTTTCCTATACAGAGCAGCTCAGCTATGGGGAGGAGGGAAAACACGTGCCTCACCCCTGACCACATTCAGGTCTGACCGCATGCCAGGAAAGCAAGGGGAGACACCACTAATATAGGGTGGAGGGCTGCCAGGTTAGGGCTGTAGGGTCAACAGGTTAACTCAGTTAAACAGACAGGCTATGAGACCTTTAAATATGTTTAATAACAATGAGCATCCGACATGAGAAATCACACAGTAGAACTATCACATCACACTTTTTTCACCTGAGTTTGGACAATTATTGCAATAACTTCCCCCCCCAAAAAAAAAATCTAAACAATTCTAATAATCTATGAATTGTTAAAGTTATTTTTCAAGCTTTGCAAATGTGAATATTTACTGGTTTTCTTAGTCTTCGACGAGATTAAAATGAATATTATTGGGCTTGGGATGGTTAACAGTCAAAACAACTCATTGAATAGGTCAACATGGGCTCTGGGAAAGTGTGATGGACATGTCTTGTTTGTTTGTTTTTTATCGTTTTTGGATTTCATTGACTTATTAAATAATTGTTTAATTATTTATCATGTCCGCCATCACAAAGAACATAAATGTCTGCACCAATTGTGATGGCAGTCAAAAAAAAATAGTAAATTAACATTACGGAAATCATGATAAATCCTGTG
Organism: Chelidonichthys spinosus; assembly: GCA_029853015.1. Lineage (NCBI taxonomy): Eukaryota > Metazoa > Chordata > Actinopteri > Perciformes > Triglidae > Chelidonichthys > Chelidonichthys spinosus. Next base: position 14,309,040 of record CM056831.1, read on the forward strand.
GGGAATCTGAATCACTGGGTAAGTGAAAACTGCTGGTGATGTGAGAAGAAAGGTCAGTGGATCTGCAGCACACATCATGACAATCCATCCAATAGTTGTTGAGACATTTCATAAAAAAATTAAAATGTTGCACTCCTGGTGCCGCTCAAGAACATGTCAAGCTTGGATCAAATTGATTGACTGACCGACCAACAGCATTGCAATCCCTAGACCCACAACACTGCTCAACTAATATGGCGCGAAAAAACCCCACAACAAAAGGCGATAATAAATGTGCTTTCATTGTTAATGATTTAATGTAGCAGCCCACACAGGGGTATCCATGTGTATCACACACACCCAGCCAAAGTATTAATCCTTAACAGGCTCTGTGGGAACCAGCATTAGTCCGGCAGCAGATTAATTAAACCGTTCCAATATTGCAGTCGCAATATCATAAAGACAACACTACAGGACAGACAGGCAGGAGGCACACTTCAACAATACTCTCTTAATAATGGCCCTTTAATCGGCCGGGCTGTTGAGCTGCTCACACACACACACACACACACACACACACACACACACACACACACACACACACACACACACACACACACACACACACACACACACACACACACACACACACACACACACACACACACACACACACAGGTATAAAGGGGATTAAATGGCTTGGGCCAAAATGGAAAAATGGCACTTTAGTAAAGCCAAAGTTCCTGCCATATAATGCATTTACAGTTGATTTATTGGTTGGAGAGAAGCCATGAACGGAGTTGCTGGTCGAGCTATTCACCATCCTGACGGGTAGGGTCAAGGGTTCGAACACCCACTCTCTGTGGATTAGTCTCCCTGATCTTTTTGGATAAACTGAAACATTAAGTTCACACTGTGGAGATTTAGCTAACTCAGTGGCACAAAAACAAAAATTCTAATTTACTGGCAACTGATCACAGCAACGGAGACCTGAGAGGTAGTGGGTGAGGGGCGGGGTTTGACTGAAATTAAGTAGCCCATGGGGACCAAAGATAATAAACATATGATACAGGTTTTGAAGCCACGGTTTTAGAAACACTTAAAAAATGAGCCAAGAGAGAAGAAAAAAAGTCACAATAAGCGAATGGAACAGCCTTTCAACCATGAGGAAACCAGCAGGGCATAACACACACAGAGTTTAAAGCACAGGATGGACCATTTATGATGATGAGGACAGGAGAGGAAATGACTAAAAACAGGTGGAGATCATACAGCAACAAAATGTGTGCTACTCACACAGCTGCTGTACAGTACGATAACAGACAACGTCATTGCAATAAATCTACTAGTAGAGAATTGAGTTATACCGGACGTGTTTCTTCAAGGGTTGGGCGAGAATGTTGGTAATTTCATATCTTAATAGTGATATGTATCACACAATACTGCATGTTTATTCAATAAATAAACAATCACATTGTTTTGTATGCTTGTGTGAATTTAATATTTGACAAATTAAAAGTATTACATGGGTATTTAGTGCAAAATGTTCACATTTTCTGATACTTGTGTTAGTATGTGCTTGATATTGTCGATTTAAACAACGTAATTTGTCATATTTCGATTCATAATTCCATCACAATGTGAGTCCACTGAAAGACCGCCAATGTGAAACAGGTTGTCTTCCGTGGCACTCCAGTTTGTGAGGTAAGGTCGCAGGAAAGGGAAAGGTCAGAGAGCGGTGAAGGCTTCGGATCAGAGGCCTGAGACGCCTTTCAGTACTAAGAGATGTTGTCCTACTGATAGCAAACTGATCCTTGTCCAGCTGTGCATAAAGCTAAATTGTTTCTAAAGCAAAGGGCAGCTGCCAGTCCGAGATTACAGCTCACACAGTCTGCCATCGTGCCCACAGTGTTCACCACTCAACGAGAAAGGAAGCGAAAAAGGCATGTTTTCACTGAGCCAAAAACACAAGCAAAGATGGATGATAACTCTTCAATGGTGGCCCTCCGCCACGTCTTAGACGGACACACAATGAGAATATATTATTGTTTCCTGACGTTATTGTAAAGTTGTCTAAGCTCAAAATTAATATTTTGAGCAAATGTGCCTCTACGATCCAAAGGTCAAGAATGATTCGGATATTATGGGGCAATTTTCAGAGTTCAGGAACGTCACACGAGATGGATTTGGGGGAAATGTGTGGAAGTCAATGCTTTGAATGGCACGTCTGGTGTAGTGTTTGCATGGACCACTGTGTGGAGAGTTTGCAAGCATTGTCAAGTATGAACTGGGACAATAGGGGTCATAAATGAGTTAAAAAATGTCTTCGGCTATGATGGTTGTTCTGAATCTGAAGAGGAAGACATATTTACTCTACTTGACCATTTGTGTCAAATAAAGACAGAGATTGTAAATCAGTGCTTGAGTCAGTGGATTGGGGAGATTGAAACGTGTGGAGGCCTCCATGTCTGTTGGATGTCCACCACACCCAGTCTGACAGACACTGACTGACTTCACCAAACATCCACCGGGACATTGACATTACATTTGTTCGTACGCCGTTGAATTACCGAAGCCCCATTTGAGTGTGATTTCCTTCTTTTTAAAACTCGTTTCATGAACTGACTTCTAGTGTAAAACGGCACCGAAACTTTGTCAAAGTTACATGTCAAAACTTTAGCAAGCAACAGTTGTTACCGCGGCTGGTGTCAAGTTGCCAGCGAGGCTTCAACGGCCGTGTGTCTTCTTCTCTCCCGGCTCCGTCTATTTCAAACAGTTTGTTTTGAAAGAAAACCCAGAAAAGGCGACAAACCACTAAGCAGTTCTTACCTGAGCGTAACTTCGAGTTATTGTTAATCGACAGGAGTTTTCGCCTCTTGCCGCTGTCCCAGCCCAGGAAGGGAAACCCGGAAACCGTTCCCGCGGGTCCGCTCCGCCCTCGTCCCTGAAAGCTTTTCACAACCGAACGGGTTTCTCTCTGTGCCACTGACGCCATTACGGCTCAACGGTCAGGGCGGCTGACCCGTAAAACACAATTCCTTGCCAGACCCAACATGGCCGCCGTGGTGTACAGTTTATTTAACTATTCGTTCAGTAACGGGTATTTTCCCGTGTTGGCATAACTTTCTGGGAATACTTAATTGTACTGTTGAACTATTTAAGAGAAATGACCCACTACCAAGCTGTTATTGGCTTAGTGAAAAGTTTAAAATTAGCCTGTTTCATGACACAGTGTAATGACCAAAAAGAATCCATACACCATTTAAATCCACTATGTTATGTTATAATCTGCTATCCATTGGTGGGTAATAAAAAGCCTACTATTCCGAAATATTTACAAATGTTTTACTATTTTATAGTCATTTTCCATGTTATGCATTTTTATTCTGCTGCACTACATCTAGAGAATATAATAAAGCCCACTTTATGCATTTATTTCACACATTACTTTGCGGATTAAGATTTTTTTATGCGAAACACCCCCCAACATATGTTATAGAATGTGGATAAATAGACTAACAGCTCCCCAATAGAAAAGAAGCGTTTAAACCCATTTTAATTAATTGATAAACAGCAATTAACAACTTGGATAACAAACTGAATGCAATACTTTTATTTTTAGCAAACTAAGTTTTTTCATAGTGTAACTTTAAGCGGAAACTTTTTCCATTTCAAAATGTATTACATAAAGAATGCGCTGGAGTAAATTTACTGGCCATGTGGATTTTATTTAGAAATTGAAGGGTTGTTAAAAAAAAATCTATGATCAATGGCACTTCACTGAATATTTCCGACGTGGATTTGAACAAATGTATTGTTTACAAGTCATTACATTTCACAAATTATTAATAACTTACCCTTCAACCCAGAAAAATAAATAAATCAACAAAATACATTCCCACAAGAAAATCTGAAACCTTAAGCATAATGAGCCTACTTTTAAAATGAATATGAGACGGACAATTAAGAGCCTAATACACAATAGGCGTGAAATGGCCATTTTCGGCTATACCGCAGACAAGTGTTGTCTGAAAATTCAATAACAAGTGCAGTGATTCACTCAGGCACTGGATTTCAGCTGCTTCATACCCTTAAAACACCCCCCGTGCGCCTCGACCCCCTCTCCTGCCCCCTACTATTCATTGTATATAACTGTTCAAACGCACAATGCGCTCTGGACCGCTTTATTCAGCCTCACAACTTCCTTACGTTTTCATTGGTCCTTTGAGGATGCGGGGACCTGTGATTGGAGGAAAGTTTCTCCTGGATTGCGTACACCCCCACCCCGCAGATATTCGTGGTCCGGTGCTACTGTGGTTCCAGTTGTTTTCACATCCCCTCAATAACAAAGAGACGCAGAGCTGCTGTCTCCCACGTCTCATAGTAAATGTGGTGCGTGATGCGCGACTGACGATTGACGCTCCTGCACATCAGTACGAAGAGATAAAGAGCAGTAATTCACCTTCGCACTCAAGGAGATCAAATAGGGGAGCGTTTGAAAAAAGTTTCAGACAGATTTGGCTGAACGTAAAGAGCGAAAATGGTATCTGCCGGACTGGAGATCCTGGGACTATCACTGTGCGTAATTGGTTCGCTCCTGGTGATGGTTTCGTGCGGGCTGCCCATGTGGAAGGTGACGGCTTTCATCGAAGCCAATATCGTCGTGGCTCAGACGATCTGGGACGGCTTGTGGATGTCGTGCGTGGTGCAGAGCACGGGTCAGATGCAGTGCAAGGTGCACGACTCCGTCCTCGCCCTCGGCCGCGACCTCCAGGCGGCCAGAGCGCTCACCATCATCTCCTCGGTGCTGGGCGTGCTGGGGCTCATGGTGGTGATTGCCGGGGCGCAGTGCACTAATTGTATCCGCGCTGAGAACGTCAAAGCCCGGGTAGTGAACGCAGGAGGCGTCATCTACATCATCAGCGGTTTGTTTGTGCTGGTGCCTCTCTGCTGGATGGCCAACAGCATCATATCGGACTTTCACAACCCGCAGGTGCCCGCGTCGAAGAAGAGGGAGATCGGCGCTGCGCTCTACATCGGCTGGGCGGCCACGGCGCTGCTGCTCATCGGAGGAGCCCTGCTGTGCTGCTCCTGTCCCTCCAGCGGGAACTCTGGATACTCGGTAAAATACGCACCGACCAAGAGAGCCACGCCGAACGGAGAGTATGACAAGAGGAATTATGTGTAGCTGTGTGGCTCATGGCGGTGCGTAAAAGTGACCTGCAGCTTTTGGAAAAACTGTTTTTGATGGACGTTATCTTTGCACCTGCAGTTTGTGTGTGTGTGTGTGTGTGTGTGTGTGTGTGTTTCATTTTTTTTTTTTAGAAATCTGAACTTTGAAAATCAATGGAGGCACATCTGCTGTGATTACACTGGCTCTTCAAAACGCTCGGACCACAAAGTCACAAATCCCTTTTGTATCTACAGGAGATTAAAAAAAGAAAAAAAAGACTATCAAGTACATGAGGTAGCTCACGGCAAAAGGAGTATCTTTAGGTAGGCCTACTTGCTTTTGTAATTCTTCGAAATGATCAGTGTTTTTGAATTGTTTGCCGTTGTAACTGCAAAGTTTTTCTTTCGTAGAGGGACTCTTGCCATCAAATACACTGTTATTTTTGCCTTGATGTGCATTGTCAGCACAAACGTTGTACAGTAACTGAGAATGATTGCACTCCCACACATTCAAAGACCCATTTCCTTTAGTGGAAGTATACGCCCTATATGTCGAGGACTCCAACAACGTATAAGCGGTAAAGAACGAAGAAGAAACGTGTTCAAGTTGCCAATAAATCTCGGACTGGCTTTTGTGCTGTTCACGCGTCGATGGCGGTGACTTTGATGTTTGCAGTCTAATTTTGGACCTGCGGATACCGGAAGGTCTGGGATCTGTGTGGGTCCGCTATTCGGTTGCGTTTTACACCTGCGACGGTTTTTTTTTTTTTTTTTTTTTTTTTGCCTTTGTCACTGCAGGAAGTCTCATCTTATTTTATACATTCTACGAATAAACTTTGTTTTCTGTTTGTTTGTTTACGTTCGATGTCATGATTCATCACTCGTGTGTATTGAAGATGCAATATTGTGTCATTTTATTAAGATTAAAGTGAATATATTGTCTGAAATCTTTAGTTTAAAGTGTTTTCTTAAAACGAGAAATGGTCCGCAGACCATTCACACTGTGAATCCATAAAAACATTTAAAAAAAATTAAACCCACGGCGGGAGAAAGTATTTTGGTTAGCCATAGAAATCCAAAGACAATACCCATTGAGCTGGAGTGGGGCTCTGCTGTTCAGCTCACAATACTCCACAACCCCCACCAGCCTCTTTCAGACCAGCCGCCCACCCCTCCCGTCCACCGTCAAATGAAAGGCGTCAAATCAGAAGTTGCTGGAATCGTCTTCCCGCAAGTCACTTCATTCATTCGCCGTCTCGAGCGCATCTCCCTCCGGCGGGGCGGCGCTAAGATCGATGGCTCTGCACCACAAAAGATTACACGCCGTTACTTCGGAGCAATTAGTTTGTCCACGGCTGCTTCACGGGCACCGGGTTTAGTCGGGGTGATTTACAATACTGTGATAAAGGTAATACACAACAATAGAGAAAAAAAGTGTCTGAAGAACATGGCCGCTGATTTAACACTGTGACTGGATTACAAAAGCTTATCCATACTTTCTGGTCACTTAAGAATCTTAACAGGTCATATGCCCTCTTAAAAAGTGAAAACATAACCATGAAAGTCTGCTGAGGACAGTGTGTGATTTGTGCACTTTACAAGGGAACCTCTGATACACCAATCATTTTTATATAACTGCATTGTATCCTCATTCACAACAGCTAAGGCCTGTATTTGAGGTCTGACTAGCTACACATAGAACACAATACTGATATAGCGTTGGATACAATAATTGTGCTGAGCTGTCATTAGTGAAATTTAAAACTCCATGCACCGATGACCATGTGATAACTGCTGAAAGGTCTGGGCTGGAAGTGTAGTAAGTGTGGCTTGAGTTGGGATTCTTTTGTCCAATGATATTGTAATCATAAACAACATATTTCACATTTCCAAGGTCGATCTAATGACAATCATTGTGACTAGTATTCATGCTTTGGTCAACTGATAGATCATGGTATTTTTAATTTGGATCTTGTAACAGAGTGAAATCACTAGATGAGGTAATGTTATATGCTCAGCACTCACAGTACAGTTGGATGCAGTAGGCGTTCCTACTTTGGGGTCTGTATGGGTTTTTCTACACAAAGACACTCCCTGGAAGGTCCTGTCTGCTCTGCCTCAGTGAGATGTTTTTGTGGGATTGTTAGTTCCACTCCTCTAGTCACACCACACAGAGGGTGACGAAGTGCTGTGTGTGTGGGGGGGGGAGCAAGGGGTTAAGTGAGTGTGTGCGTAGAGAGAGTTGGGGTGTTGGTGGGGGGTGCATCTTTAAAAAGGCCCTCATTCCAATGAGGAGAGAGGCAAATAGGGCCAGCGACGTCACTCAATGGGCGCTCGCCATGGTAACCAGCCAGAACCTGCAGTTGCCTGGTTACGGAAGCCTATAATGTGGTGGTATGGATGAGCCTAATAAAAGGACTGGCCAGCAGACATTCCTGTAAGCACGGACACACACACACACACACACACACACACACACACACACACACACACAAACTGCAGTCTCGAAGATGAAGGAGGGATTTCCTTAAAGCCTGCGAGGGTCACCGCAGAAGAAACCCATTTGTTTCTTTTTAACAGCAAATGTGAAGTGTTGCCATAAATGTTACACATTAGAAATGCATTTCTTATGATCACAGGAAGTAAAAACACACATACAAAACAAAAGAGAAATAAATGTTGGCGATATCTCAGAGATGTCTGGGTGAAATAGATGGCGTGACGCGATAGGGAACCACTTTGACCTCCGAACTTGACCTCCCTGAGCCCGGCAGAGCAAGGGCCACACGGTTAAGGTCAAGTCAGACGTCGGTCAGGTTGCGTACTGGTTTCAGATTAATGCTGCAGCCAGTGAGCGTTGTGCATTTTGTGTGGGAGGTTGGGCTGGGGAGTCCTTTCTCATGACATGAACTTTGAACTCTGAAACTGGCCTCAGGTCAGGCGAGTCGAAAAGTCACTTCCCTTGACTGACCAGGCATGATTTCATCGAAGCAAAATCCCCAGCATTTGGTGGGGGGAGGGGGAGGGGGGGTACAACCCTGAGCTCCTCACACCAGAAAATAACTGGCTGTGCAGTGAGTTAACGTATCAGCGAGTGAAAAGATAAAGGAGACTCGATTAATGTTATTACTGACTGACTCCTGACTCAGATTTACGTCAGAGGCAGCAGGTGCATGCAGTCCACAGACATCCCAGCTGGAAGGAGCTTACTCACAGACAGTGTAGCCCAGAGTCAGCAGGTGGTTAAACATGGAGGACAAATGTGCCTTTGTTTACAGAGTTAAAGACCCCATGAGCTGTCTGTTTGTTTGAGAAACAATGTTCGAGGTAAGAAATGAAAAAAAAAAAAACATGTTTCTTTTCTACTGCATGGCCACGAACTTTACGGCTCAGTGACTCACAAGTTTTTTGTCGCCGCAGAGTAGCCGATCCAGGCTTCCTGTGCAGCGGACAACGGAACAGGAAACAGGAAGGAACACGGAGGGTGTGGGAGAGGAGGAGTGTGTGTGTGTGTGTGTGTGGTTAAAGCACTCGTACATGTATACGTACATTGGAGTTATGTATGTAACTTGTTCCTATATCTTTTTCATCAGTTCTGCTCCACCCTCACAAAAAAAAAGAAAGGCAAATATATCCTACTTGCCGTCCAATTAAAACCACGTATCTCCATTTGTGGTGATTTTGATCATTTTCTTCCAGATGAAACTAAAGAAATCAATTTAAAATATCACAAACTGAGACCGATGCTCTTTTCTTAGCTTTTGTCAAGTCGACATATTTGGAGATACATGGTTTCCATAGCTCATCAACATGAAAAACACTTCCCCTTTTTATCCCAAGTGAATAACAATTGCCCTGAGGATAACCTGCCTTCAAATGAATGAAAATGCTGTGTGCTAGATGTGAAAATTGCCTTTAAAAAATCAGTTATTGTAGGTTCAAAGCTACCTCTAGATCATAAACTGAATAGTTAATTTTGTTTTTTAATGCAAGGCCAATAATATTTATACAATTGTAGGACCACACCTGAAAACCCTAACATAACTTTAATATTTAGAACAAAGTGCTGCCAAATATTCAATTACACTTTCCCAACCTTGTCCAAGTATTGTGTAATTTGAGACAGGCCAACAACAGTTTGACAGAAACGGACGAAGTGTTTTCTCAACGGAGTGATAAATAGAGTGCACAGTGAAGTTTTAATCTCAAAGATATGAGAGAGGAGAAGTCGAAAAACAGGGAGTCTCCACTCCTTTCATGCCTGTCTGAGTGAGATCATGTTTCCATACAGTATATCATCATCAGGAGGCAATGGTGAATAGATACTCACACACACACACACACACACACACACACAGAGACATGAAAGTAAGTTGGACAAGATAAAGAGGTGAATAAGCCCTCTGCTGCGATGAAGAGGAGGGCAGCACGCGGAATGTCTGGGGTGGAATCAGGAGACGTTTCTGATTTGTCACCGTCAGCAACATGTATGTGATGTCAGCCAGGAAGCTGCAGCAGCTCACCACACCAACGTTTCTACACCATCATCTGCCTCTTCTGGTAATTTGCCATATTAACATAGGATACGGCAATCAGTGGCGAAGTAAACAAAGAGCCTGTCTAAACTGCACAGACACACACACACACACACACACACACACACGCACACACACACACACACACACACACACAGGATTTCAAGTTGCACTAAGTGTATTGTTTCCACACTAATTGCACCTTGCAGGAAAACTCTTGCTTGTTATTCTCAGGACTGTAAGATAAGTAAACACATCTCACAAAACAAATCCACATTCGGAGCAGTTGTCTTGTACGTGAGTGGGACAACAGTGTCTTTTCAAGAATGATAGTTGTAGTGCTGCTGCACGTCCTCCAGTAAAGGGAGATTCCAGCATGACCCAGCCCCCTACTGTGAGAGTAAAAGAATAGACACCAAAGGCAGAATGAACTGTTGTGTTTTCAGACTGGCCTACTTCACTCTTCCTCCCTGGCATGTCAGTGTCTGTGTAAACTTCTCTTCAATCTGAATGACATTTCAACTTTCCAATGACATTCATACTGCTGTACAATTTCATCAGAAATGTCTTCAGAAGTCATAGAGTTTACAGATTTACATTTTCAGGAGTCCATGGTTCGTGTTTTATTCACATTAATATGAAGTGCAGGTTGAATAAAAATCGAATAAATGACACAGCATGTACATAACATTAAATTATTGTTTTGAAAGTGACACCTACGCAACTAAATTCAGTCTGAATTAAGCCAATTTAGCCCCAGAATTCAGTCAACTTCATTAAGTATCAAATTCATGCAATGTTCTAGGCAATACTAATCTCTTTTGCCTGAAAGCACTTTAAAACAATGGAAGAGAGCAGAGCGATTCGGGGAATAACACCCCAACTGTGAGAGGTCTCAAGGGGTTAAAGGTCACGGGGGTTAGGGATCATTAAGGGCATCTGTGGGCTGACAGGCTGACACGAAGCCTTCAGCAGCAGCAGGTCCCAAGTAAGGATGTTTGGCAAACTGTGGTTTACCATACTGTGAGTGAGTGAGTGAGTGAGTGAGTGAGTGAGTGAGTGAGTGAGTGAGTGAGTGAGTGAGAGATGACTCACAGCATGACGGGGAGACGGCTGCAGGCAGAGACAGTCTGTTGGCCTCTGGCTGCCTCAGTAATACTAATCCTATCTGGAATCTGAGATGGTTAGAGACAGAGATGCATGAGAGGAGGGATGAAAAAAAATGTTTGAAAAGGATTTAGAGAAAAAGGAAGTGGAGCAATGTGTCCTAATCTTTTGGTGGAAATATTACAAAACATCCCCTTCATGACAAATTGCTGTTTCCACAGATTTTGTATTTGAAAGGTGAAAATAATTAATTGAATTAAAAAAAGGAGATCGTGACTCTGTGACAGTTATTCCCAAAATATATTTAGATTTAACTTAATACCAAAGCAAATTGTCTAACAAACCTCAGTCCACACTAGTGTAAAGACTGTTTGAGCAATTGGTGGCACCAAACAAATTGTTGGGATCACCAAATTTATTCATGTAGTCAAGAATTTACAGCTAATAAAGCAACTAGGCCAATATGTCAGCGAGTCTTACATCTTTGCAGGTAGACTGATATTGTCATACATGTCGACCCAATAAGTTACAAAATATTTGAGTACAGAAATGTCCAAAAATGTTGTCAAAGAGCTCAGAAAAATAGACTTCAATGCTAGATTCAGGAGACCTCAAAGCCCCGGTAAGAGGAAAATGCCAAAGAATAACAACGATAAAGGCCCTCACAAAAACACAGAGCCCAAAGGCAAAAGAACAAGAACCAGAGGAAAAACCACAATAAGCCCATGCCACTACAGGAGACCCAGAAGGAGCAGAGGAAGAGCCAGAGCTGGATTTTTGCCTTGCATGCCAGTGCTCCTTCTCCACTGAGGAGGCCTGTTCAAGAAGAGGAACCACCACAAGACCAAAGCACTTAGAGGAGATACAGCTTAGATACATTTGAAATGCTAAAAAGTAAATTAAACAATATTTATTGGATAAATTGTATTTAATCAAGTATGGGGTTTTGCTTAAGTTAAGATATTAAAGATTGTTATGATGAAATGTTGAAGAATGAGACAAGACTGAGTATAAACGTTTACTGGAATAAATGTAATGACTAATCACTCTGTGACCTTATGATCTGTTTGAGCAAGAAGCAAATAAGGAAATGAAAGTACAGAGAAGGTCAAGCACATGCTGACGGCTGTTAGAACGTTTGTTTCTTATGAAAATGACGAGGTTGTCCTGATGAGCTGTGGAGAAACGGGTTGGATGTTCAGGTCAAGTGAGGTTAATGCTAATGCAAGATGTCTAAATCGAGATAGTAAGAAAGGTATAAGAACTTAAGAGAAGTAACACGGACTTCATCAAGAGCTGGGCCGCTCCGAACTGTGTTTCTTCAAAGTGTCATCACGTCTCTTAAGTGATGGTTGAATACAGCGCTGTGGGTTCTCCTACGCACTGAAGAAGTTTCAGTTGGTTGCAGTATGCCCCCAGACCCAACCCACTGCACCTTTAGTTTTAATACATGGACGTTTGAGCAGTCATTTTGTGATATCAGCTATCCAATATTTTCAAATTGGGTAAAAATTATTTGGAATATGACAGTTCTTGGAAGCTTCAGTTGCATACATTTGGTGTGCTTGTAAATGTAGCAAATATCGCTATTAATAAAATAAGATCCAAACTCTAATTGTGGTATTAAAATGCTAATTTTCTTGTAGCTGCCCAAGAGTGACTGTTGTGAAACTGTAACGACATTGTGTGAGAACAAAAGCCCGGAGAAGTAATGGGCTTCTGTGTATGTGACAGAGTATGTTTAAAAAAGGAAAAAATAGACATAATCCTTAGTAATAAGCAAAAAATTGCCACAACAATTGAGGGGATTTGTGCAACAGCTGCAGTACAAATTATAAAAGAGTGAAAATACAAATATCAATAAAGGTGACAGGATATTAAATCCATTGTCTACCTCTTATCCTGTATTCAGGGTCGCGGGGGGGCCGATCCCAGCTGTCATTGGGTGAGAGAGGGTACACCCTGGACAGGTCGCCAGTCTATCACAGGGCCGACATGTAGAGACAAACAACCATTCACGCTCACATTCACACTTACAGGACATATAGACTCATCAATTAACCCCTCCTGCATGTCTTTGGACTGTGGGAGGAAGCCGGAGAGAACCCATGCTTACACAGGGAGAACTCGCAAACTCCACACAGAAGGAACCCAAACCCGACGTGGGAATCAAACCTGGGACCCTCTCGCTGTGAGGCAACAGTGCTACCCACTACACCACAAGCTCCATTCAGCAGCTCACCCCTGAGGAGTAAAAGGCAACAGGACTGTTGAGTGTGTGTCCTTCATAAATGCCTCTCTGCACATCTATACATTGGCTGTACGATCCTGCCTTTGGGGGTATGTTTCCTTTAGTGTGTGTGTGTGTGTGTGTGTTGGGTCCGTTGCTTGCCACATTCCTCAGATGCAAAGCGGCGGAAAGGGCAGCGGCCCCACTTCAGAGGTGCAAGAGGGGGGATGGAGAGCAAAGGGACTGATGGCGAGGGGAGAAGGCCAAATGATGGGCTGAACAGGTGGCTCTACACTCACTGGAACATCATCATCCCAACCAAAGGCACAACCGTCTCTCTGTGACCAGATGAGTGTCAGGCACCGAGGAAAGCTGAAACTCAAAATGAGGTTCAGAGTTCATTCCGGAATTCAGAAACAGCATTTGATAAAACTGTCTCACCACAAACTCCATTGAATAGCTACTGTGAGCTTTTGATCAGTGGTGTAGTGGTAGCCGATGAGGTGGGTGTACTGCTAGGTAGATGGGAGGTTACAGAGGAGGAAGTGTGTATACTCTCCTATATAGTCCAATGGCTTTCTGGCTGATAGGTGGGTATACTGCAAACTGCCAGAAAAAGAGGTGGGTATACCCCGTATACCTGCGTATACCCTCCACTACACCACTGCTTTTGATCATATTACATGATCTTCAAAATTCTGAGCACTTAGAGGAGAGAGTAACTTTTGAAAGAAGAAATAGCATAATCGTCTCTCAGAAATTAAAACTTGTATTTAAAAAGTTAACAACCTCTGGCTGTGCTGGCTGATACTGCCTTACTTCATCAATAGTTTATGGTGCTACAGTTAGAAAACATTGTATATATATTAATAAGTATCTCATATGACTTAATCAGTGAGCTCCACTTTGTTGAGCTGCTGTTATACTACATTTAAACATGTCACAGATGATCATTTCAGTGGTTCTAATCACAACAGCCTTAGTTAGCCCATAACAGCTAAGAACACTCCCAAATGAATCATCAAATGGTTCTTTACTGCTTTTCAACACCCAAGAGTGAACTTTGAACCTAAGACTTTTATTTTATTTTTTAAATTTCTTAAACAAGTAAAAAAAAAAAAACTAGTTCAAAACTTGCATAGTCAGCGGAAATGGAAAACGAAGAAGGCGTAAAAAAAAAAGAAAAAAAAAAGGAGATAACAAGGGGTAAACAAAGATCTGCAATTCATGATAAGTAAGTCTTCAAAAATACAGACTCCACCCTGTTAATGATATAAATGTGTCTTCCTTGTCACAAACAGATGGGGGCATTATTTCTGCTGGATAACATCACACTGTTGTGATAATAAACATCAGGGATGTAAGTAGTACTCAGTCGATCCAGTTTTTTTTTCTTTTCCCCTTTGTCTCGTTTTTTTTGTCTTGTTTTGTTTTCATTTTTTCCCCCATTGGTATAATTTGTTCCCAGGTTTGTGATTCTGTGTGGGCATTGAGAAACTTTATCCTCTTGTTTTAATAACACCACTTTCTGTTATTAGAGCTTACCTCACCTCATTCAATGGTCTGTTGACTCTTACTCAGATGTATGTAAGGGTCTGTGTGTTCTTTTTGTTGAAAACTCGATAAATTATTAAAAAAAGAAAAGAAAAGTTGATCCACAGAAAGCAGTGAGAACTGCACATTCATAGACAATTAAGTGATGACGATGCACACAATCACAACATCCTCCTTGCTGCAGCTCATGGCACGTTTTCAGTCTCACTGCTGCCACTCAGTCGGGACTTCTCTGTGAAACCCCGCAAACACCCTCCCCTCTGAAGGTCACGATCGCATCCTGATCCAGCAGTGATAAGGATCTTAATGACCCCGCAGAGAACAGCTCAGGCTCCACCTTTCCAGTCACTCTTTAGACCAGCGGCAAATCACCACCAGGAGGCCTGGCCTACTTTCTCCAGTGTGGGCCAAGGTCGCAGTCCTCACCTTTACCCCATATGAGCGGGGCCGAGCTTTGACGAAGTTCATTAAACTTTCACACATAATATTAAAGCGGTTTTACTTTCTGTGGAACCACAACTTGTGTCAGCAAAACTAGTAATTTGGATCAAGATCAAAAGACTGTTATTCGGTTTGAAATCAGTCGCTCGGCATCTGCCTGCTGTGACTGCCAACAGCCGATCCGGTGCCAGATCTTTGTTTTATGACACGAGAGAAAGTTCAACTTGCCTTTTGACAAAGGTCCTCGTGGTGTTTTTTGCCTGGTCTATTATGACAGTTCCTGACCGAGTTAACTACCAGAAATATGGAAGAGACAGCTTTGTTCTCTTTGTGCATTGTGGTCTCTTGGAAACTGAACTCTAGGCATTGTGTTTAGGAAATGATATATATTTCCCATTCAGCACCGTGTATTGCAATTTTGCATGAAAGGTGCTGTGTAAAAAAAGTTTGATTTGATTTTGGACATGTGGAACATGGGAGCTCATTTGGTGACTTGTCAGCATAAACGCAAGAAAAATATAAAAAAAGGCAAGAAATTATAAAAAGATAGAGTATCTCTCATATGAATCTAAAAAGCAATGCACATTTCACATCTCACATATCTCAAAAACTCCCAGTAACAATTACTAGTAATTTAGCAATTAAGTCACTTACTGATTTATTAAAAATGTTTAAAAATGTGATGAACCACTTACATACATACACATGAATAAAAGACATGTTACAAGAATTTAAAAGCAAAAATAAGACAATAAAACATTTACAAAAAAAAGACTGTACAATATACACAGAAAAGAGCCATTGAAACCCCAAAGTTCTTGTTCTGGCGACACTGTGTAAAGATGTGAACAGCAACAATTACACCGTTCAAGACTCAAACTAAGACTCATGCTCACGTTCCTTCTCATGACAGGAGGCTAATGAGCGCATCCAGAAACTTGCTTCTGTCCTCCGTCTTCAGTTCAATTACTGCACAGAAACAAAACACAAGAGAGAATGAATAAATGCTCCAGGAAACGGTGAACTGTCGGATTTATGAGTTTTGATAATTGAAGCTCTACTTCAAATATAGACAAGGCTGCCACCTAGTGTCTGATGAAAAGAGGACAACGCCACATATAAAAACATTTATGAGGCCTTTGACAAGAAACAGTAGAAAAGTCAATCTTACTTGAAGTGTCGAAGTTGTCATGAAGAGTTCTGGAGCTAGTGCTCTCTGCGGCTTTCTCAAACGCTCGACCAAAGAAACTTAGATAAAGGGTAGAGAGAAAAAGGATGAGGGTTGAGGAAATTAGGCATTTTTGTTGTATACAACACAAAATTATTATTATTTTTTTTATAATCAGTTAGTAGTAAGAGTGATTGTTCAAGCAAAAACACCAACAATTCCCTGGTGTCAACTTCTCCAATGCAAATATGTTCTACTTTTCTCTATTTGATATCATTATAGATGGAATATCTTTGGGTTTTGGACTGTTATTTGGATAAAATGAGTGTTTGTCTTGCAAACAAAATCCAACTTGTCTTGTGATTATTGAAGTCTAAGGAAAGGGAAGAAAAAAGTTCTTAGAATAAAAGGGTGATTAAATGTTTCAGTATTGCAATATCAACTTGAAAAAGAGATTAAATCAGCAACATATGTGAAAAAATAATATGTTCTCTCTCTTACTTCTTCTTGTCAGATGTTTCAGACTCGGGGGGGATTCCCACAACAATGACGGATCCCTTTTCCACATCCTTGGGAGCAGCCATAATGAGTGGAAGCAGTTTGCAACGCTTATTCCTCGTCTAACAGACAAAAATATATCAAATAAAACACCAAAAGTGACAGCAAAAACAGTGCATTTTCAGTGCAATTAAACACTTCTATGAGTTTGAAGGCAATACGATACTTACAGAATGGACAAAAGCCTTCAGGAGGTACTTGCAGAGAAGAGTCAAGGCCATCGGCTTAGAAAAGAGCTTGACATCGGGTGTTCCCTACAGGTGAGGAGAAACAGGAGTAAAGTGCTGAGCAGGATGGATCTACTGTTGAGAAGCAGCCACACACACCTGCAGGTCATTCACACACTCATACCTCCATGAGGTAGCAGTAGAGGAAGGGTCCCTGTGACAGGATGAGGTTGGTACAGATGCAGCTGGCAACAGTCTGCTGGATGGCCTTCAGCTTCTTCTTAGCGAGGTCAATGCCCATATGTAGACGTTCAAGGTTACTCCTAAGAGAAGAAGACACCAACGGGGGACAGGAGTGAATCTGACAAATCATAGGCTCTGAACCACTCGGCATGGTCATCTTATCGGCACCACCACTAACCTGGAAAGAGCGTCCAGAGCCTTGATGAAGTTGTCGCCGTCGCTTTCATCTTTCTCAGTGCTCTCCAGCAAAGCGGCAGTGGCATGCACCATGTCACAGGCCAGGAAGCGGTTCTTAAAGCCGAAGTGAACGCCAAATGTCTGGATGCGGATGTCCTTCATACTGATTTGGGGGAGGGGAGGGGGAGGGGGGGCAAACTATATCAGACTGTCTGTCAATAAATGCTTCCAAGTGTCTTCAGGTAATTTCTTGATTCATACCCGTATTTATTAGAAGACTCCTCAATGATGTCCCTTAGGTTCTCTTTGATCGACATGTCCATGGAGTGGAATTTCTGCCTCACTTGTTTCAGAGGTAGCCTGTTAAAAGGACCATCAGTAGATATCAGCCATTAAAACAAGTACGTCTCTATTCCACACCAAATTGTTTTTTTAAAGAAATAACAAAAGATAACACTTAATTGTCCGTTTGCACAGAAATCTGTCTTGCAGTACAAGCTCCAACATGAAGACATGAGAGAACATCAATAAAAACATAAACAACAACTGTGACTAATAAATTCAATGGGGGTCCAGCCCCTCAAGAGTGGTCATAAATAGTCCGGTGGGTAACCGTCACTTCTTTGCCTTCCTGTGCTGATTCAGCAGTGAAATGGACAAAGGAACAAATGAATGTTTGTATTTGTTCTTCCTGCACTCAGGAACCCCCTTTAGCGCCTCCCAGAGGGCAAGAGCTGGTACTCCCCATGCAACACATGTCCAGAGAGATTTTGTCAGCCAATCTGACTGTGTGCCTGTTGTTGCTCTGAATGAAAGGGCTCTCCACTGAGTGGCCCACCAGTTTAGAGCAGATTCCCAGGAGCCTAAGAATAATAAGTACCTCAGCTGATGTTTAATTGTTAAAAATACAAAGCATTGATGTCTTGCAGGGAGTGACACTTTACCCCATGTCGGCTAGGAATTCCTGGAGTTTCTTTTGGCCGTTTAACGTCCAAAGCTTGAAGTTGCACGAAGTGTAAGAGGAATTATAGATGCTCTCGTACAGGGACCAGTGCTGGTAGAGGGTTAGACGGAGGCTGAAGCAGACGGTTAAGGAAAACTCAAAAGGTGAAGTGAATCCTGCCATTATGATATGTGAACATAGGGGTAAAAATACAAAAGACCCACAATGACAACATGTCAGATGAATTAACCCTCCGAGACCTACAGGGATCGCTGGTGATCCCGGCCCGACTGTAGCGGCTCATTCCTAAAACCAGGTGTGAAGATACTGTATAATATGACACTAGACGACCCTGTAAATGCATTGGTACCAGTCACTCCAGATTCAGTCTCTTAGGGTTAAGGATACTCGTATTCAAAGGAGATCCTCATACAGTCGATGGAGAGAGAGTTCTCCTCGTCCTCGTTCCGGTGGTTATGTCGGGAGACGTGTCGTTGCATTGTGGCGATGTCCGTTACATACTTCATACTAAATTGAAAGAGAATAATACAGTGTGGGTGAAAAACATTAAGTCCTGTAATAACTATTTAATCTGAAAGCAAATAATTTGATGATTTCGAGAACTATGTTTTTAAAAAGATATTCTTACTGTGTGATTTTATCATGAACCCACTGGTCTGTGAGTCCGATGACAGCCCACCTGCAAAGAAAAATAACTCAGAAATCTACATCTAGTCTGTAAAGTGCACTTCCCAGATTGTATTACATTCTAATACTAAAATGTCATCACATAGTTTACCAGAGCATGTCCTTGGTGTCTTTAGTCAACACCCACGCCAGCTCAAAAAACATCACTGCAGCCTGACAAAAGACACACGATTGATTTGTACCAAGGAATTAATTCAGGAATAATAACAGAATATGTAAAGCAACAGTCATCATATACCTGTACATAATTAACTCAAATGTTTATGGATATATTTAAGGTTTCCAGAAGTCAAAGAGGCAAAAAAAGAGAGAAAGTAATTCAAAAACAGTCTACTCACAGAAGTCCCGTGATATTCATACTGCTCATAGTCGAACAAGATTTCCCTCCTGAGAAATGAGTGAAACAAACATCAGTGTCACTTTAGAAATGGTATTGCCCATATGACAAAAACCAATACACCTCCTTAAAAATCATCTGACCTTCGCGCCTCCCACTCCCTCTTCGCTCGCTGTCTTTCAATTCTCCTCTCAACTGCCCCCTGCGACAACAAACACAACCACACAGTTAATGCATCAGGCCAACACCGTTCCCATTCATTTCAGCAACGTGATCTCATCCTGTTCAACTACGTACTTCATCAAATCTTCTCCTTTTCCCAGATGGCTCCGAGCCTTCATCACTCTCATTTCCAGAGTCACCTCCTTCCTCGTCATCTCGAAAAATATCATCATATGAGGGAACACCAAGGTCATCGTCCTGTTTGATTAGTAGCTTTATCTGTAAACGAGATGATAGAAGTTTTCATAAAAGTGTAAGCATGGCAGGACAATTTCCACAGAGATTAATTCATATCAAATGACATTTTTGCATCGCTCCAACCTTCAACCACGGCCAAGCTAATGAAGCCAAACGGCTGAAGCACATTCAAAATGAATGAATGCACTTTATTTGAGCTGAATTGATCATTATCATCACCTGGGTGTCATTGTAGACATTGACGACATCAACAGGCCGGTGAGTGTCACAGACGAAGAAGACGGAGTCATCATCCGGCTGCAGCATCTCAAGAAGGTCCACATTTGCCCCGCAGTTGATGAGAACAAAATACTGGAACTACAACGCACCAAACACCCAAATAATACATTTAGTTTAAAGTGACAGTGGGGCCAACCTCAACAGGTCTAACTTGTTTGTTCTTCTGTCACTTGTAAAACATGTAAGATGCAACTCAATCAAGTCTGGTTTGATCATACCTGCTCTTTGTGTTCAAGGAAGGCGGTGCTTAGGTCCTGCCAGCCTGCAACTGGCACAAGTGTGTACTGGACCTGGTCACAGTGGAACAGCGCCTGGTAAAGAGACAAAATGATTCAGAAATTATCGTTTGATTTACAATTTTATCATTAGTCTCACACTGTCAAATTAGAACACAGGAAGAGTGAATCTTAAGCCATGGTGTCACTGAAAGCAAAGCCTATCAGAAAATATCCAGGAGTGCTAAAATCGAAAAGTGGCTGATGGTATGCCACTATGGTTCAGCAGCATATGCCAATCCCTAGAGTGGTAAGCGGGGAATGTTCCACCGGCATAACACCCTTTCCTAATGGCAGGTGCTGCTTGAAAGTGGTAGGCGACTGGCTGACTCTCACACACGGGCCATCCCATGATAAATATGCAAATTAGCTTGTTTCAGTTGTAATTGTAGATTTTATTCCTGCCTTTACTGACAATGTAGTGCATTTTACAATAAATGGACCATAAATTACTAAATAAACAAACTGCTGTATTGAAGAAATAAGCCATTGAGACCATTGAGC
Source organism: Chelidonichthys spinosus (assembly GCA_029853015.1). Lineage (NCBI taxonomy): Eukaryota > Metazoa > Chordata > Actinopteri > Perciformes > Triglidae > Chelidonichthys > Chelidonichthys spinosus. Next base: position 14,329,837 of record CM056831.1, read on the forward strand.
CAGAGATTGAACAAACAAGTGAAGGACAACCTGCTCTATCTGCATTGAGCTACAGCTGTCCCATTAGAATAAATGTAGGTTTACAGCAGCTCTGCTTGGCTGCACTTGTCAGACTTGGAGGCTAGCAGCGGCGTTAAACATGCCATAATAAATACCATTTGGTTAGTAGGCTGTTATTGATTAGTCAGTCAGAAAGCTTAGGCCAGTGTTTCTTTAATTAAAATTCATTTAAAATTAGTTTCAGGGTACATCGGCAAGAGTGAAACTTTGTCATTTAAAAAGCATAGTTTATCAGGCCTGCGGATAGCTCAATAGTAGAGTCAGGTTAGGGTTAGGGTTACCCAGGCCTATGTACCGAGGCAAAGTCCTCACTGCCTGATTCCCAGGTTCAAATCCGACCGCACACCCTTTCTGCATGTCATCCCCGACTCTCTGCCCCCTTTCAATCTCACACAGTCCTATCTCAATAAAAAGGCAAAAGGCCTTATATCCCAACAAAAGAACATACATACATTTACAGCAGAACCTGTTATGAAACTAGCTCACTTGCATGAAATTTGCAACAGAACACAAGTGACGTACCACTCCAGGTATTGGGAGGCAACTTAACTACAGTGGCATACCATCGGCTATCCTTGATCTGATACATCATACCAGTAATGTTTGCTGGCCATAAGTGCAAGAAATATAACTGGAGGCATTAAATAACTATGTTCGTATGTCAACAAGGTTTGACAGATGTTCAGTTCTCCCCACCTTTATAAAGTGCACACTTTGGTTTAGGGCAGGGGGATAATTCAATATGATAATAATTGTCTTTCAATGGAATGAAATTGCAATTAAATCATACATTGAAATAGTGTGATACACAAGTACTTTGTCTAAATGTACAATAACAAGTACTAAGTAAATCACATTTCTAGAGAAACTGATCATTTCAAGTTCTTAATCAAATTGTTAAGTATTAAATTCACACAGGAGAACACAAACGTAGGCTTTCCTGTGGTTATTCATCAAGACATGAAATATCGGAATAGGAGACAGCCTTATATTAATTAAAGTGAGCTGGTTCTCTTACCTGTAGTATCTTACAGGCGCACAGAGCGTCGATGTCTGACGCGACCAGGAGTGCGACTCTCTGAAAGCAAAGTAACATGCGACATGTTTACGTCTCAAACTTACTGTAAGGTACATAAGTAACGTTAACGCTAGCAAACAGTAACGTTGTTCCACGGTTCGAGTTAGCTCACCATATTGTTACAGTTTAGCTAGCTCAAACAACTCACCTGATTGGCGACAACTCCATAAAACTCCTGTCTTATGTCCGTGATGAACATTTTCAAAATAAATAAATAAAAAGCAGTTTTAAGATGAGGACAAACCAGGTAAAATGACGCTAGATAGCATGAACAGCGGGTTATTTGGGGGTTACTGTCAAGACACGGAGCTGTTCTTCGCTGTTCCTTGTTGGAAATGTGGCGCCAAATCCATACGTCACATCCAGGACACATCAAACCAATCACTGAGAGCTACGTCACACGTTCGAGGGCACGCACGCCAGAGGAGAAAAACAGAGGAGAAAACACAACCAGACAGCAGTCTTTTCTGATTCTTGCGACATGAATTCTGGTACTTGTACTTTACTCGAGTATTTCAATGTCATACTATGTACATGTTTATATTTCTACTGCTCTACATTTTGGAGACGGATATTGTACTTTTACTCCACTGCGTTTATCTGACAGCCTTAGTTACTTTGTGTGATTTCAAAATATAAAAACCATCTAATAATCATAACATAGGCTATTATTAAATTAAGCTATACAAAGTAATTAAAATTTGCTTCACCTTTACCAGATGCAACATCAAAGTGAAGTATTAATTAGGGTAAGCATTAATTATTAATTATTTTGATCTGCTGTTTGACATTTATTTAGTTAAAACTAGAGAAGACACTAAAACAAAAAGTAAATCATCTAGAAATTTGATAATGTGGAGTTTGCAGCATAAGAATAGAAAATAAATTTTAAAATGCTGCTATTCTGCACTTTCATTGCTAAAGCATACGCTGCATCATATTTTGACTAAGACATTTGTAATTTTGCAATTATTTTTGCTACTGCATCCTGGTTCAACAAATTATTTACTATAAATGTCATAGCATCGAAACCTGCAATCATCACACATTTCTAACTCAAAAAGAAAAATAAACAGGACATATTGCAATATTTTTTAGAAACCTTGTTTAGTGTCACCAAAAGAGTCTTTAAAAGCATCACAACATGTACAAACAGAATACTGTATCTTAATGAGAATCTGCTATCGTCCTACAAGCCAAGGCAAAGTCTGATGAGCGTGGCATAAAAGAAGCATACAGGCAAGTTTTAGTATCACCCCTCGTCATGACAGAAAATCTCATAAAGTCATAATTAACAACCTGATACAGTATTCACATCCCCAAAATCACATAAATTAATAGAAACAGGTGGATATGTGGGGATTTGGAAGGGAGCAATGAAGGAAATATGTTGCTATTTAGTTGTGTAACATGCAGGGTTTTATCAAAATGCAGCAAAGTTGAATTAACTGAAAAATCCCCAGAAACCCACAAATATGATCCCAGTTTTCATGAAATAACACTATCACCTTTATAACATAAATCAACAAATAATCAAAATTCAAGTTAACTATGTACTGAAAATTAAATACATATAGACCTGCTGTACATCATCTCATAAATACCCTAATTCAAGCCATTATTTGTCCCAAAGTTTTGTAAAAAGAAGTGAGGTTTTTCCTCCTTTTCCTACACTCTCCGTTGTAACTTTTACATGTTTCCACCAAGAAATCTTCACATTTGACTCCATCTACAATAACATTTATGGGAAGTAAATGGGTTTTCTTTTCTGAGGTAAACAAAGGCAGCATGCCACATCTAAACATCATGTCGTATCTTCCCAACAGACTGCTGTACACTGTAAAACCATTAGAAACAAAAGATGTGGAGATTCAAAACGAAGTTGTGTCTGCAACGTGACAGTGAGCACACACTGTAACATGCAGCATGTGCTTCATTCATTAACTAAGAGTAACAAAGTAAGGTGGTAAACAAAGGCACAAATGTATCCGTTTGGTCTGAAAACACTGCGACCCAGCTGCTTCCAGCTTGATTCACAGCGACAAGCAAAAGTGCTTTGACCCTGCAAAACTTTGGCTGGATTCACATGCAAACAGAAACATGAAGAGGTTTGGTTTGTCATGTATACATAACATTTTGATGTTCCCCCCCATTAAAAAAAAACACAATTAAAAACAGAACTGAAAGATAAAACAGAAAAAAGGAAACAAAAAAGAACCACAACAAAATCAAAGTTGATGAAAACTAAGCAGAAAACTTGCCGGTAAAACTATAAACAGGATAGAAAACCTGACCAGCAGGAGCACTGAGAGGCTAGCACCATCACCTGGAGAGGTTACAGTCTCACCTCAGGTTCATCAGAGATCTGGTTTCACGGTCACTCCAACAAGCAACTCTTGCACACCACCTCTCTTCAACATTCACTCTTTAGATGTTAGCAGATGAGCCAGAAGAGTTACAAAAAACAGACCTCCAGAAAGTCTGAGACCACCCATTACAGTCATATTAACTACATTAGAGGACTCGCGGTCCAGTCAGAGCCAAGATGTAATTGTCATTTGTTACAAAGAAAGTATAGCAAGCACTGCAAAAAACTGCGAGAGGGGATAAGTGGAGCTGCTACATGAGTCACACTGAGGGTTGAGTGGATGAACCCTTTCAGGTAGCGATCAAACAATCAGTGAATGGAAACATTCAGAATATAACGACAGAGAGATCAGAGATATGAAGCTGGCCATGTGGTTTTGACGAACCTGCTTTCCACATAAAGGTGCTTTCAGAGAGGGCCATATGTTGACACATACCATACAGTCCGTAAACTTTACTTTTTTGTCGTCACCAAACAATGAATTCATCCCACTAACAACTGCTGACATATATTATTCATCTGTGATGCAGATATTGTTGTAGCAAATGGGCATTAAATGTGTATTAATCCGCAGCAGAAAATAGTCCCCAGCAAAACACATTATAAACTCCTGGTTGAGTAATGTTTACTAAAAGTTACAGAGGCCAGCTGGTTTCAGAAATTACGGTATCAAAGTACAATTCATGATGTGAATTTATATACAAGAGGGATTTATCCGTACCATGCACATAAACAAACTTTGTCGCTGTCCAATCAAATAGGTGCAGATCATTTATTTTAGCTCAACTGTCTGCTTGCTACGACTGAGATTAAGGCGGACCCTTCCAAATAATAGAAGTGAGAGCTTTATCTCAGCTTTCTCTGGTGAGAGGAGCTGTCCCAAGTGGCATCAATAACCAAAACTTAAACATTCAGGCACATGATAACGAGTGGTTGTGTGCTATGGTGGACAGATTGTAACCCATGTATTGGTTCAATGAACTCCTCCTTCATATGTTTTCTGCTCTGGGCCACTAGCCGACAACTTTGCCTGTTTGATAGTTAACTTTGTGACTAGTTGGGCTGGTCTTCACTAACAGCTGATGCTTTCTGTTTCATTTATTCATTCAGTCTATTTCTGCACATTCAGTTCATGTGACCATGCCTGAGCATGCGTATTGTTTTCCAAAGTCAGTGATGAACATCCAGACACAAATATCAATCAGTGAATATTTCTCCTTTAGTCTCAACCCTGCTTTTGGAAAATAATCAAACGGTGTCCCTACATGAGAAACACAGCAGTTGAGCCGGTGGTTGACAGGCAGTAGACTATTAGTGCAGCGCTTGTGTAGTTGACCTGCTCAGCTGTTGTGAGTATTTGAAGTGATCTAGAGGTTCAACACACAGGGTGTGTAGGTCTGGGCCTTATTGAAAATAATACATGTCATGATATTCATGGTGTAACTTTCAGATGTAATGATGTCTGTCACTTCATATTGTCAATATATTGTGTTTGTGTGTGTCACCATACAAAAATCCCACAAGACAGTTACAGTGATCGACGATGAACAATAAATATTGATAAACCGCCCAGCCGTCGGGGTGCGAAAACCAGAATTATAAGGATGAATATGTAACTCGGTATGAATGACGCCAGTAACAGTTACAGCAGCTCTACAGAGGCAGGATGTAGTTGGAGTTGGCCAGTTTGCGCTCCTGTGCTGCAGGAACAGTCTCTCTGTGACGCAGAGGTCTGTGGCAATCGGCGTCCTGAAGAGGAGGGTAGTGCTGTCTGTAACACAACCAGGCGAAGGTGAGACCCAGCAGAGAACCCACCAATACATCTACATGGAGGAGAGAGAGAAGGAGGACACACAGAGTTTCATTACACAGCTTCACATGAATGCTGTGTACATGAATGAATGAAAGTTTCATATTTAACATTTTGGATGCATTTTAACCCTAAGATACATTTATCTATGAAATTTAATCAACTTCAAAATTAAGATTTCAACAACTAACTCTTAAACCATCATATTTCTATGTTGTGCTATTCTGAGCATTTCCGACCTTGCCAGTGGTGTTTGTAGTCGCAGGTTCTGGAGAGAGCGATCACTGTGGCGGTGAGTAAAGGTGTGAGGAAGGCACACAGCCGCCATGCTCTGCCTTGGCCCGCTGCATTGAAGCAGCGCAGCTTCCCAGCGATGTACAGTGCTGTGAAACCCAACCCTGCAAAAGCAACTGGGAGCCGAGAAGAAAGGATTGAGACATTTTATACAGGAACGGAGAGAACTTGAAGAGAAAACAACCAAAACAAAAGGAGGAGATGGATCGATGCTTTTTAAGAGTAGCATGCTTGCTCAAATAACAAAATAAGAGCCCTGAGGCTAAAACACACTGACATACATGTACAACTTTTTTCAAATAAATTGTATGCTGCGCTGCTCCCTTTGTGCTTTTGTTGTTTTTGCTTTGAAAATGTACCAGCTACTGACTGAAGCAGTATCAACAGTAAAAGGCCCTTACAGGATGAGTGCCCACTGGGAAAGCTCTTCCTGCCCTCCATGACTACATCTGGGTCGCCACTGCAGCGCAACTCCAGGTTCATTTGACCATCTGGGAAACAGCGATAGAAGAAGTCCGGCCGTGGCCTGAGGTGGGGACAAACACAGAGGACAGATTTAGGCTTTCATTCAGTATGACGCTGGGTCTCATTATTGCTATGTCTGTTTGCAATGTTTACCTGCCGACGACAAGTTTAATGACGTTGGTGAAAACTCCGTTCAGCACCAAAGTTAAAGTCACAGCTGGATGACAGAGGGAAACAGAAGTGAATCATGAAAAGTTTAGACAAGTTTACTTTTTTCTTTTTAAATATGGAAAACCAGATGTCTACATGCAGCTTTCGTACCCAGCGTGGCCTCCTTCAGATCTCCTCGTTCGGTTTTCTTCAGGAAGGTGAAAACCAGGATTACAATCAGTGGGGTGAAAACTGCCACACTCTGGTGGAGATAAAACAAGAGGATAATATAACAACTGTAATGCACTTAAAGCAAATTTATGTTCGCCTGTATGAAAATAGATATACTAATAACAAAAGAGGTTTTTGTCTTTGCTCTTCCTCTTAAAAGCCCAGTATTTGTCCATATTTATTAACTATAAATTGTTTAAAATTCTACACATATTACAATTCCGGGGAAGAACACAGTTTATATAGACTTTTCTGGTCTAGGTTTATTAACTGGTTAAGGCTTATTTCCCTGAAAAAATAAAAGAGAAGAAAATAAACTTGCAGAGTCTTCTTAGTAAAGTAAAATCTATGGCAGCAGCGGGCATTCATGTTCACCATCTCTGCCACAGTAATGCTCCAGCTTTGGAGTTCTGCCTTGAAAAAACAACCTACAGTGCTCCATCACGCAAAGAACACAAATCAAATATGTCACATTCACTGTGATATATCATCTCATCTGAAGTCATGCCCCTGCAAATTGATTATCAACTGTAATGGACCCAGTGATCGTGTGGAAGGTGAGGATTAATAATAATAATTAAAAAAAAACCTTCTTCTTGCTTTAAAGAAGGGTTGTCAAAGTGATTCATTTTAAATACAGTAAGAGGAGGAAAGCAAATTCATGGATGATTCACGAGGGGGAACAACTGAACTGAGGGGTTTGTTATGTTCCTCTTTAAAGTGCAGATATATTACTTACAAACATAAGAGAGGTGGGGACGTGGTCACTCTCCACACGATGGAATTTATACAACCACATCTCCTCTGGCTGGATCTCCCGGTAGAAAGGAGGAAGCTGCTCCGTCACACTACACCAATACAAAAAGAGCAATGTTTGTCTCCTCCTCATTTTAAATAATAAATCCATAAAGTTATGATAGGCTACTAATGATTCAAATTCAGATTTACATACAGGAATACGAGCAACAGCGCCAGCCGGATGGAAACTTCCGACAGGAAACCACGAAGCAGCCTCCTCTTCATTTTGTTTCTTGGATTGGACTTCAGTCAACAGCACACATCGCCAATCCAATCTCATATAACTTAACTGGGACTAGTAAGAAGAAGAAGAAGAAGAAGAAGAAGAAGAAGAAGAAGAAGAAGAAGAAGAAGAAGAAGGAATAGTTTAAGTTAATGCTTTTAATTTGGGTGTTGAAAGGAAAAATCTAATGAGCTTATATTTCATTAGTCAGAGAGATTGTGAGAGTTCAAGTAGAAAACAGTACATCTGATTACTAAATAGCCTACTGGACCCAGCTGATTTGTGCAAAGAATACCAATGTTGTTACTTTAGAGTTTAAACACACAAACAACTTGCCTGGGATTTCTTAAATTTGGTTATTACAACAACAAAAAACTGTGTCCAAGATGCATAATGAGTTGGACTTTTGCATTTGATTGGTTAGGTTGGACAGTGGTTAGTGACCCTTGTTCCTTCGTCAATTATTGTCTCTACAAGGAAGGGGGAAAAAAACAACAAACCCAACACATAAGGAAATAGTCTCCCTTCTACGAGGTGTCTCAACCACTTTTACTCTGAGTATATCTAATGAAATACTGAAGATAATGTTGTGTATCCTTCAGCTTAGACTCTGTGTGGTCACTGCTCTGTCTAAAACCTGATGGAAAGGCCAACATGCCGCACCAGTGCAGAAAACTGTATTTACATTGCATATGCCAAGACTGCATTTCTAAAATAACAATATGAAATGCACGACTATTGGCGACTCACAGAACAAGTCAAACAAGCTAGCATCAAGCCTAGAAACAAGATGTTAGCATATTGAGCTAAGCTAGCTAGCAACATCTGTCAAACAAGACATCTGGCCCATCTCCGCGTTATCAAACAGGGTAATCGCAGTTCCGTTACTAACCTTTAACGGGTCGTTATTTTATCCCTTCATCCTCGAATTAACGTGTGCCGTTAAAAGGATCCAGGCCTCCGCATGCTATGTTTGTGCCGACGGTGGAAGTCTCACATTTGAGGACTTGAGAGAAACAGGGATGCCACGGAGAGATGAGCGCCGCGTCAAGCTAACGGCTACATCCTAGCTTCACCTGCTCACAGACTTTCAAAATAAAAGTGGGTATTTAAATGTTGAAATTGGAGAAAATAATCTCGACTCGATATTTCGAATGTACCACACGGTTTTATCATTCAGTTGTAGGAACGATACAGATACAATTCAACACATCAGTATGACATGTATGTAACATGTATCCCTTGACTTCAAACCAAGTGAGTGTGTGAAGCATGTTGATTTTTGTGGCAAATTTGTTTATTACCATACATCACGAACGCTTGTAAATTAAAGATTATGAACGCACTATTTAAGATCTATATATCATGAGCTTGCTGTTTGACCATTGAGGTTTAAACTACCGTGTTTGTTTTATTCCATAAGCACCAGTTTAACTAAATATTTAATCAAAAATAGAGTATTTACTCGACAATATAACAGCATGAAAATGTGGAGCTTCGTAGTGCTTTCCAAACCGGAAGTGGTCATGTAGGTAACTTCCTGTCTTGACAGGTTCTTGCAAAAAGACACGTCATATTACAGCTAGAATGAACGCCTTTTGTAAAGTTTCCCATCAAATCAATTTAACTTTTGCTTGTCCCTATATTTCTAACACTCATGCAGGTGTGAACGTCCTTATCTTTAAAGTATAAAAGAATGCACTGTCAGTACATGTATTGTTCGCTTTAACGGTAGGTAGTACTTTTATTGCTTTACTTCTACTACGCTTGAGAGTCATCATTTGAATTCATCTTTCGGTTTTATTTTCATCAAGTATTTATTTTATTACACAAAAGTCAATTCAAAATGTTAAAATAAATCCCATAGAGTGAGAGTATTTCACTGAGACAGAGTACAGCTTTATTAAAGTCAAACTTCAGGCATGTCTGAACTCTTCAAACTCAACTTTAGAATGAAAAAGGACAGAATCAATATTCTCAAATAAAAAGACAAGTCATGTACAAAAAGAGTGTCGTCTCAACAGTCACACACATGTAGAAGCAAATTGTACAGGCAAAAAAAGAGCACGCCACAGTAACATGATTCTATGCAAGTTCAATGTAAACTATTTACATGTTCTTCAACAATATGCAGTATGCAGTAACACAGGTCGAACAGTAATAAACATGGCATTTTGTGTTCATCCACATTTGAATTGAAGCAACACCAAGAGAGATAGATATGACCCCAGTTAGAGTTACTGTAAGTAATTTTACTACAAGTCAAAAGAGATGAGTGCTTATGGAGGTGAATTATTTATTCATTTATTAATTCAAACACTATTTCTGCTCTGACCCCATGTCAATTAAAAGAGACAGTCGGCAACATTGCACAAAAAATAAATCAAGACATCACAGTGAACTGAAATATCCGCTTAGACATAAGGGGGAATCCATCCTAATTTTAAGTGAATATAAAAATAATATTAACCCATGACACAAAAAATCCTCCTCAGGCATATTTAAGGGCCACTTAAATGAGAAAAACATGCTGTAATTTTAATAAGAAATGTGGGCACTACAATGAGAAGAAGCCAACAAAACATCACATTTAAAGTGAATGAAAGAATGCACGTTGGGACACTTAAATGAGGCATAATACTGCTTTGCTGAGCTGAGAAGGGCAGGAGAGGACAAACTGGCACAATGATCATGCGAGGTGCAAAAAAAAAGAAGATAAAAGGCTTTTACACAATCTCTGTGCAATGTGGTGTGAAAAAAAGGAATACAAATAAAGACAAAACACTGGCATTTAAACAAAATAGGCATTTAAAGACCAACGGAAGTGGACTAAACCAGTGTCTGATGCTACAATCATGCATTTTTAGCTGAGCAGTCACCTTGAAAAGAAAAAAGTAAATGGCTTTAAGACCAGTTTTATAATTACAACTCCTCAGTCAGACATTTTCTCTGAAGCCACACACACCAGAGTCAAGGATGCCTGCGGTCACAAAATCACGTGTAACACCCCCCCCCCCCCACCCCAAAAAAACCCCTCCAATAAATTAAAAAATTAAAAAAAGAAGAAAATTCAAGTTTACACATGCAAACCATTTTAAGTTTGTAAGTAAAAGTGACTTAATGATGCACCCCACCTGATACTGAACAATTCATTCATGAACAAAAATGTGTCTGAATGTCAAGGGTTTGGCAAATTTGGGAGCAGCAAGAAATCATCAAGTTTTGTCGTTTTGCAAAAATGACCATGAAGTTGACTCAACACCTCTATGAAACGGTTTCAACAAACTGGACATTAAAACCTTCATGGGGGAGGATTTATTTGAACTAATGTTGTATATGGAGTGTGTACTCTGCATTCAAAGGGACCCTTAATTAACTGAAATTATTTGAAAAACATTGGCACAGTTTCACCCCTTGGCCAGACTCTAAAGACTGACCACAATGAGAGGCTTTAAATTGTTTTGTTTCTTTTCATTTAAGGGCAGAAAACACAAACAAATGGTTATGTAACCAGGGCAAAATCACAAGCAAAAGGCTGCGGCATGTTTACAGATAAACTTTCTTGAGTCCAGGCTAAAGACAGAAAAAAATAACCACGGAAACTAGAAACTTTACATTCCTATATTGAACTGCTTCACACTGCTTTTAACACCACTTACAGTGAGTCACGATACGGGTCGATGAGCAGCGGCTGTTACCAAAGTGTGGAATCATTACACAAAATGTTAACAAAAACATATGCAAAGACTAAATACAGATATATTGTGTAAAACTCACCATGTTTTTTTTTTTTTTTTTAATAGTCTATTTCACTTACACCGTGTTGGAGAGGGAGACAAATTACTGCACTGGTGATTGAAAAAGAAATTGGTATAAAATGTGGTGCAATAAATAGAAAAAATGTTGGATTTGACAGATGAGCGATTAAAAACACTGTACAGAAAGTTTGTATTTGTACATCATACTGGAGTGGACTGTTACACCATTACGTTTTCATAGAAAGCCCAGCCTTGAGGAGGTTTCTCCAGGTGGAAAAACAAAGAAGTGCATCTTTTTCGAGAACACTGTGGGCTTTTTCTGTTCGAAGCCGGGCTGGCAGTCATTCCTACTTGTGCCAAAAGAAACCAGCAGCATTCAAGCCACTTTCCTAAAAAAACAAACAAAAAAAACAACAACAACAAAAGCAACTCCACCAACTCACCACGTTTCTGAGGGGGAGAAAAGTTTCAACACAGTTTAAATTCCGACATTACTACAAGAAGAGGTATCCATTTTGAAACACTTGTCTAATGTTCTTTTAATACACATTTCTGTATATGTACGACCTAGATAAATTGTGTAGCGACAAGCTGTGTAAAAAGTGCTTTTCAGAAAAGTTTGGCAAAATGAAAATGGAAAAAAACAAAAAAAAAAAAAAAATAAGTGTCAAAGCGGTCACAGTACACAACGTTACTGAAATGGACTGCATCTGGGCAGTAGTTATTACAGCCAGAATCAAACTTAAAGTTGAATAACAATACTTTAAGACAGCACCAGTGATCACAAGCTGAGCCCCTCCATCTACAATACAAAGAACAGCAACTGTTTGGAGGAAATGTGGGAGCAGAACGTTCATTGAAAAAAGGAAAGAAAAGAAAAAAAAATCTATCTGTCTTGTTGTTTTAAAAAAGTGTTTCCTTCTTCCAGGAACAACCAGAGGGCGAGGCTCCATCCCTCCTGATCTTTACGTACTTTACAATATTATGAGCCAATTATGTACACAATGGCAAGTGAGACTGGCAATATGAAAATCACAAGTACTTCTGTAATGTCATACCATTACACTATATACCATTATATTTCACCTTAGTAGGACTATTTTCACAAGGAGGTCTGTGTAATGCTTAACACCTAAACAAACAAACATAATACACCACTCACTGAGATGAGGTGAGAGAATCTGTTTGTAAACATTAACAAACATAGATATTGTATATAATTATATTCATCTATACCCATAAGTATATTAAAATGATGTCTAAGGAAGGTTGGAATGTAGTGTGGTCCTGAAAAGAATTGCACAAAAATCAGTCATTTCCCCCACCCCCCTGTTTTCTATCCTCCACGGAGAAGAAGAAGATATAAATACAACGACGGATCACGTCTGGAGTGAGAATCGGCTGTGGAGAAGGAGGAGTAGGCGGGGAGAGGCTGGTTTGTCTCCGTACAGCCGTTCTGTGTGACTTGCCCAACACAGCTTACAGCAGGTTAACATGGAGAGGAGCAGCGTGGCGGTGGAGAGGTTCAGCTTCACATCCTCCTCCTCCTCCTCCTCTTCTCTCCCTACACCTCACTTGTTGAGTTCTTCAAAGTGCCAGTATCTGATGTTGAACACTTAAATTTGCACAGCTGTAAAAAAAAAAACAAACAAACAAACAAACAAAAAGAACCATAATGAGGTGGTGGTCTTGGCCCTCTGATGGGCACAAGCGAGCTGTGAGGAGCAATAATAGTGGTGTTTATGGCGAGAGAGGAGAGAAAACCTGGTCACTTCCCCCGCCGACACTCCAGTCGCTCTGTTCTCATAACAATCGGCATCGAGGTGTTCACCGGCGTGTCTCGGCTCGGCCATTGCACTGGTCAAAAACAAAAAGCACTGTATTCCCTTTCGTCGTGCGCCGCTTCAGATCGGAGCCCAGGAGGCCAACAGGAGTGCACTTTACAGGGAATGAGGTATTGAAGGAGCTGCGGTGTCACTCTGAAGCCGGCTGACCCACTTCCGCCTCCGGCTCCTCTTTGACGCTGACGGGGCTCAGAGCGGAGCGGCGCAGCTGGGCAGAGTTGGAGTTGGAGCCCAGGGGACTGACGGGGTTGTGACTGGAGCAACAGGGGCGGCCTTCGAGGGCGGAGGTGGTGAGCGCCCCCGCCTCGTGATCCCGGCAGAACGATCGAGGGCAGAATTCACAGAGAGACGAGGCTGGTGCGCCGCAAATGCTGCAGTCGTGCCAGGGACATTCCCAACGTCCTGCAGACACAGAAGTCACCACGGTTACAAACATGGGGTTTGAGACGCCCAGAAAGGGTCTCAAGACAACTTTAATCAAATTTATGTTTGTTTTTTCCAGATATGCTCTGATCTTTGTGTCTTCCGTGTGTGAATCACTGATAACTTGCTTCCTTCAGGCCTCCACAAATTGAGATAAAACACGACACAATCACTGGATTTATGCAACCAGTGATCCACAATTCGACATTTATGTTATGCTCCTAAAACCAGCAGATTAATACACACGCATTAATGTGTCATTACCATAGGGTGGCTTGGTGAGGTTGAGACATAGCAGATGGTACGCTTTTGGACAGTCCTTTCTGTCACACATCACCAACTCGCCTCCCTCTCCGCAGCAAAAACAGAAGTATTCATGCATGTGTTTGCCCTCTGGCCGCAGCTTCCGCTTCTTCGGCTTCAGCTTGGCGTTCCTGGCCTTCTCCTCTTTCTCCATCACCACAGCACTCTGGAGGAAAACCATTATAAAAAGAACAAAAATGTTATCAAACACAGTTTCCAAAGTTCTAGATGCGATGTATGACGACGAGAGGTACATATCCTCACCGTCGGCTGCACCCCGAGGAATCCGGAGCAGTTGTCTGACCCACACTGACAAGACGATCTTCTGTTGCCCACGCAGTGCAGGTTGTAGTTGAACGTCAGCTCTGTGTCTGCAGAAGCACCAGAGAACAGATTCACACCAAACGGATCATCTGGCTGGCTCCAAGCGCATGCAATGTATACGTGAGGATGTAACGGAACATATGCGTGTTGTGTTTCCGTGCAAACTCACCAGCCTCAATGTCACAGAGGGTGAAGAGTCCAATGCGGACGTCTCCATTCACCGTCCACTTCTGGGTTTCACAGTTTGGGCTGCAGCTGTGGTTCATGAAACGAGACGAGTTGCCTTTTGGGCCGGCGTCTATCACACGATCCTGTAAGGAAAGACCGGACAGTAAGACACCACTTCGGTGGAGGTCTCTCCTCTAAACTAGGTTTCCCAGCTTCACTGATAGTTACCTTGGTGAGGGTGAGCATGTAGAAGTTGGCAACATGATTTTCATGGGCGCGTTTGATTCGCTGCTGGCATTCCTCTGAATCAATCACCTCTCCCACGTACTCCGTCACAAAGTCGCCCTGGAGTGTGACAACAAATGTCACGTTTTTACACCCTTATTTTAAATGACCTACAATTAGTGAGAAGGCTGTGGATCATTATCAAGAACGAGGATTTCCAAAGCCTTTTGAATTGACGTTCTGATTCACTACAATATATCTAAGAATATCACAGGAAGCTAGTAAGGATAAAGAAAAAAAACTTGATAGTGAAGCAATTCATCATGTAGGTCTTGGTCAGTTCACATTCAGGATGGAAGGAAATACAAATTAATAAGAGTGAGCCATTGATGTGGCATTGGATGAAAGGATTGAGCTCCACACCCACCTTCCTGAGAGCCTGGTTGGTCCGGAGACCCCAGCCACGGCCGTCCGTCTTTATCACTTCCGTCTCTGCATACAGCCGCTTCGAGAAACACTGGTTCTCACAGTTGTCTCCTGCAGGACACACCTAACAACAACAACAACATGGTGTGATTTCTAGTGTCTGCCTTACTGCTTTTATTGTTCAAGAAACGAATATGCAGACCTGTGGATGACACTCGTACTGCAGCATGCGGTTGAGACACTGTGAGTGGAGACTGCAAGGATGCTCATCCGTTGGCCTGCAGTTGCATCGTGGGATTTCGGACAGGTCAGCTACGTGCACCTGCACTTTCCCCACTGGTTTGTTGGACTGATACAAAAAAAACAAAAAAAACCCAGGAAGAGTAAAAACACTGAAGCCTTGTTCAACTTATACAATTGTTGGGTTATTTGTCTTAAGTGGGATGATACATTTACATTACCTTGATGGATTTGTAGGGTGGAGGTTTGCGAGAGTTGCGTTCCTGCTCAAGAGCCTCCCTGCTCTCCCTCTGTGCCTTAAGCTCCTGGAAACGCCGGGCTGCTTCTTCAAGAGCTAAAACACACCAGCAACATTTCAGAGATTCATCCTTACTGCATTGTTAAAAAAAAGTAGAAAAATCACAACGGATTTGTCTTAAAAAGTATGAGAAAACCTTCCGGGGAAAATAAATGTACCTTTCTTGAAAGTTTTGTTGATGTTGATCTGACCCGTGACAAAGTTCTTGTCATTCTCCACGTAAGGGAAGACGCGGCCCTGGTTGATCCAGTAGTAGTCGTGGGAGCCGAAGAAGAAGACGGGGAAGTCACCGACATCGTGGCGAAGACTCTGAATGTTTGATGGCACCAGGCGAGGGTTGCAGATCTCCGCTGGCCACCACCTGCACGGGAAATGGCACAGAGACATTGAAAAGTAAGGACTAGGAAAAGGGTGGGGATCTTTTCAAACATTTTCTTTGCTCCTCATTCTTTCCCCTCGAAATTTAGAATGTGAATAATTGACAAACACTGTTTTCTCAAGCTCTTGCAAAAATCAGGCAAAAATCTGACCTTTTTTTGGCACATGATACATTTACTTAAATGAATGTGACATTATCTGTTTCTGATGACCACATTTTAATCTTGTACCACATGAACTGTGTTAAATAGCAGTCTTGTGTGACAGGAAAACACCTATTTCCTGAATACCTGTCATCTATGATATCAAATCACATCCTGTTTCAGCGTTTGTGCAAAGCAAATTAAATGCACTGAACTTTAACAATAAGACTGGTGATATCCTATTTTTTGTATATATTTTTATATTTTAATTCTATAAAAAAAGACCATCTCAGCCCAAAACCCCATTTGTTTCTACTGAGGACATAAATCTGTGTTTGGTTTTGGAGTTTTCATAGGAATTTTAATATAGAATATCACCAGACTTATCCTTTAAATGTAACCGTACCATAAACTGACAGTTGCACAACCCGCAGCAGTCTAATACCGGTGCTGTCTGCGTACCTGTAGTTGCCCAGTTTGACCCAGACAATTTGTTTGTAGTGGGGTTTCTTCCCTGCCCTGCAGTCACTGCAGGACCACGACCCTGCCGGCATCTCTATCTCCAGACACTCCGGGTGGAAGGAAGCCGGGCATGTGTCGCAGCACAGCAACTTGCCTCCTACATTTGTATGATGTAAACATGTATGTGTGTGCGTGTGTGTGTGTGTAAGTGTGTGCGTGTGTGTGTGTGTGTTTGTGTGTGCATGCGTTGTGAGGTAATGGGTATGCAAAGAGAGGAGGAGTGTATGATTAGGTGAAGCACCTTAAAACCTGGACAAACTCTGAATCTCATTTGCAGACAAGTCTGAGAAAAGTAGAAATGCTACAAATACAGCACCAAGTCGTGGTTTTCCAACATCTGGTGTAATATGAAAATAGTATCCTTGTAGGGAAGATACTTTGTTTTTTGTCAAACGCTACCGCATTAACATCTGAGCTTTTTTTTACTAAAAATTAAAACTAATGCCAGGAGATTTTTTTTTTTGCTTGAGTGAAGGCACCTGTGAGAGCCGCACTGCACGAAAAAGACTGAACACAGTTTGAAACCCCAGCATGGGGTTCTCAGGTCGATTACAACTTTCATTGCAGCAGTTACAGCATGTCTGACAATCAGATTCAGAGCACTGTACCAAGACCAGTATATGTGAAATACATGTGGCAGCACAGGAATAAAATCAGCCAGCAAGTTAACAATGAATCAGGGTTATATTCAAAAAACAAATTATTGGCAAAAAGCAGGCATGCAGTCCTGCCAGTAAAGCAAACATTTCCCATCACACATATTGCATCCTGCACAGACCAGCTTGCATGGAATCATACATTTATTTTATGATTAAGCAATTGTTGTTGTTGTTTTTTTTTACATTAGAACTTGTACTAATTTGTGCTTAATTGTAATAGAATCTAGTCTTGATTGAGATTATATTCCATCCAAGGCAGGTCAAAGCTCGAGAAAATGAGGTGAGCAACATTTCATCTGAAGATTTCAGTCAAAAATAAAACTTAGTTGCAGTCAGCATAAAAGAGGTGAGGAGGCCTTTCAAATAAAACAACAAGCCCAGAGTGTTGAAGCAGAGAAGCGGTGCGCCTCCAGCAGCGACAAAGTTCCACAAACCACAGACAGAACCTGAACTAATCCAGAGCATGGTACAGCAGTTTCATGACCAATTATATTTTTCCCAGCAGAGAAAATGGACATAAATGTCTGATTCATCTTGTTTCTGACAATGTGCATTGCAGAGCTGTATATACCCAGATGGACCGTTCATGCATAGCACCAACTAATCTCACAGTGGGCCTAGTGCAAGAGCCATACATACGAATACATTTGTTCTCAAGAGGCACGTAAAAGTGATTTATTCTTCTGGGGCATGAATGATATCCACGAGCCGTCCAGGTCTGTCATGCAGGTCACATTCAGACAGTCCGTCTTTCTCAGCAAGACTTTCAAAATCATAATGAGAATAATGATGCCTTGCTCTAAATGGGAGATTAAACATGATGCTGAAATCAACTTCAATAAATATTAATAACAAAATAAAAATGCAGTTCTACAATAGAGCAAATTATCATGGTTAGCCAATTTACTAAAAGTTTGAAAGTTTTTTGTTCAATTGGGGGCAAGATTTTGTGATTTTACTGGTGAAAAAATCGAATTTTCAAAATTTTTCTAATAACACCATTGACACTGCTAAATGCATGCTGCATTTTCGTCTGCTGTTCTCCATCAGCAGCTCAATGTTTTACACTTGAATAAAAGTTGCCCACAAATAAAGAGGAACAGCCATTATAGCAATTTTTGGGGATGTCAATTATGCTAACGATGACTGCAACAAGCCCTTCTCACAGCAGACGTTTAACTCGTCATAGTAGGAAACCCGTGGGTGTTAACATTAGAAAAAAAAATCTGTTCAATTCAATTGCCCAAGTAAGCCATGATTGTGTGATAGCATGCAGAATAGCAGGACACAGCTTTAGCAGCTTAACTTAATTCATTTTGTTGTTTACACCCCCCCCCCCCCCCCCCCCCCCAAATAGAGAGGTTTGGAATAAGAAAACAAAACTGTTCTTGCATGAGGCCCACTGTTATATGTTAGTGTTAGGGAACTTGGCTGAGGTTACTTTACTCTGCATTAAAATTAACTGCATTTTTTTAACCAGTTAATTAAATTTGCACCTCAAAGGTTTGAAATGAAAGATGCGTACAAAAAAGGGGGAGCAGGCACAACACAAACACAGACCAGTGGGACAAAAGGAGAAAGAGAAAAACTGTTCAGTTACCTTTCCCAACATTCTTTTTGGTAGCTGACGAAGGAGAGGGAATCATAGGTAATTTCAACTCAGCACGATTTGACTCAGTCAGAAGGTAGTGGGACTTATAGGCATATGAACTTAATATGGTGTCAGTAAGGTCTTGCACTAACAGCCCTACACAAGACACACAGGAAGAGACGGGGGTGAGCCGCAGTCAAACTCGAAATTACCCAAAAATTCACAAAAAGAGAACACACACACACACACACACACACACACACACACACACACACACACACACACACACACACACACACACACACACACACACACACACACACACACACACACACACACACACACACACACACACACACACACACACACACACACACGGCGGTCCCGACACAAAGAGGCTAAACAGTGCACTCGACTCATCCTTCGACAGGCAAAACATCACATCTAAACTGGTTGAAAGTCATAAAAAAAAACTGGTGAATGCTGTGTTTACTCATTTACCAACATTAAGGACAAATGGGATCATTTTAAGCAGAGTGCACTGTAACAGCCTGGATCACTCATAGTATTATTAGTATTAGTGATGGAAAACTTACATTTCACAGCACTGTTATTTAACAATGCCAAACATGAAACAGGTAATTTTTAAGAAGATAATTATTAACTAAAGAAAGGGGGATTCAGTTTTCACTCTTGAGATGCTGATGCAGTTATGGCTATATAAATAAAGGGTGATCAGGTCCTGTTGGTGTCCAATGTAAGCAGGAAGAATTGATTGTGCCGTTTGTCACAAAGCTGAAGCAAAATCTTCCAGAGATAGTAAGAACTTCCACAATAGTTGGCTCAAGCTCACTGCTAAAAACAAAACGGCTGCAGGAGAGGAAGGCCGTTAGCAGGTGCAGTTGTGAGAGCTTACCTCTGGCACACAGGAAGCACCAGCCCACGTTGATGGGGGAGGTGAGGAGGCCGTTCCTCTTGGCGCTGCTGTGGCTGCTGCAGATCATGATGTGATGGGTGAGTGCGACGCTGCCTGCCGCCACGCAATTGTCTCCCGTGTGGTAGGCCACCGGACAGCGGATACAACGCATCAGGCGACCTGGAAGGAAGGCAGAGAACGGGGACAGCTGGCTTTCAGACAGAGCACCTTTAGTTTCAGGTGAAACCGGATGTTTGTAACAGGACTGTGTCTGCAAATATTCTGATGGATGTGTACAGTGCAAGATCATTAAAACGGATTTTGTCAGTGCTCTCTTTTTCAATCTAATTTCCCTCAAGAAAAACAACACAGCATCTTCCTCTTGCATTTCTCCAACAGGGAAGTACAGTCTTCACTCTTGCATTATTTGAGCTTTCTTAAATAATACCAGCTAGCAAGCCTAAATGTAATGGGAAATTACCTTTACCGGCTCGCTGCAGGTCTCTCTCCAGGCAGCAGGTAGAGCAGCTGTGCTGAGGGCAGCAGAAGCCTCCCTCAGAACTGCTGGTGGTGCCCGGGAGTTTACGAACACAGTCCTCATGGTAGTAACAACCGCACCCAGACACAGAGCAACGCGTCACCTCCCGGCCCACCACTTTACAGCTAAAACAAGGATGATTGCCTAGAAAAAGAAAGAGATTCCGTGCTAGCACGCAGCCAAATGCAACAGAACATTATAGTTAAGAGGTATCCCCATTCGCTCACCATTTCTGCATTCCAGGCAGGTGAATCTGCCCTCGGGTGCGGATGTCAGACCAAGACAGTCCAGGTGAAACTGTCTGCTGCATTCACCTTCACACACCACCAAACCCTCTCCGTATACCTCACAGATCTACATACGCAAACAAACACAGAGAAAGGTGGTTCATATAAATCAATAACTGCAAGCTTTAAGAGGGTACAGCAGGGAAGATAAATCAAGAGCATGACTGACCTGGCAGACTGTGTCTCTCTTGCCGGTGCCGCCGTCCTGACGGGACAAGCCGGAGTCCACAGACTGAGTATCTGAAGCGTCTGCGTCTGCTGCTGCTGGACTGTCGAGACTCTTCCCAAATAAACCCTGTGAGACGAAGCAAGGGAGATCGTGTTGATGTCTGCAATTCAACTGCTCTTTAAAGCGTGCAGATAGGAAGGACAGGGCTGCAACAAATTATTATTGTCATTATTAAATTAAGTATCAGTTATTCCTTTGATTATCTCTTATTATTTATTTCCGTACTTGTTTTCTAAGCCTACCTGTGGGTCGTTGAGGCCTCTCGAGTCAGAGTCGGAGGTGTCTCTGTACTGAGAAGAAGCCATCTCAACATCTGTCGATGCTCTGCTTCGCTTCTTCAGAGGCTTACAGGCATCTGAGATCTCACTGGCTCCTAGAGGATCACACACAAGGGGTTAAAAAAATAAATTTCATGGTTTTAAAGTACAGGAATTTTACACCATAGAGGTTTTACAGGAGGCATGAAAGAAGGATCCGCTACCTTTCTGTGAACCAGTCCTCAGTGTGGTTTCTGGAGCCATCTCAGCCTGTGAGGGGATTAAAAGGAGTAACAGGAAATTAACACTGCATCGTAGCCTCGCTCATGCTGACTTCGACTCAACAATATGTTACATACTCTCAAACACACAGGAGGTGGATGACTTTGTAAAGTGAAGTAAAGTGAGTAATTACATAATCCTCTATTGATATTACAAACTTCTGTAGTGTTTTAGAATCTGATAAGCCTTAAAAGTTATGAATCTGTTACTTGAGTTCCCTGATCATATTTCATTGCCTCACCAGTACCATTAACACTCCTTGTGTTTTTGTTTGATTATATTCTGCCTTCAATAGATTGCTGACAGTGTAGAAAAATAAAGAAAACGGTCTACAGGAAACGTGGGGAGAGAGGGATATGCATGCAACAAAGGTGCACTAGCTGGAATCGAACTGGGAACATACAGTGCTGTTTTTGTTCTGAATATCAGGTTATCTGCAGAGGACTGATACCTGTTCCTTTTTGGTTTTCTTTTTAGGGATGGGATCGTTGCCTCTCTCTGACTCGGACCTGCTTCTGACCGAGCGCCGCTGCAGTTTCCTCTCCTGAGAACCTGAACACACATGAAAGAAATACAGAGATGCATCTCTTATTGACTTTACAAACACATCACATACTCATTAAAAACCTGCATGTCTGTGTTTTACCAACCGTGTGGACTACTGTGGTGTGATCCAGGAGAGGAGGTCTGCTGCATGCCTCCCTCCTCACTCCTCCGACTGGCGGGCGAGCCTCTCCTCTCTTCCCCCTCTTCCTCAACTTCCTCCACTTCCCCCTCTTCCTCCACCTCCTCAACTTCCTCCACCTCCTCCACCTCTTCCGCCTCCTCCGCCTCTTCCACCTCTTCCACCTCGTCCCCGTCTTCCTCCTCCTCTGGACTGGGCTCAGGTTTAGCTCTGCTGTCCTGTTGAAAGCATCAACATTTGAATATCCTTAACGGACACTTCAGGATATTACAGGATACCTCAGGATATATCTGCATGAGTTACACCAACCTCAGGAGAGCAGTATCCCAGGTCGGGCTGTCGGGCCTCTCTCGCCACTCTCTCCTCCTTTTCTTCTTGGTCTTTTTTCAGAGACGGAGCTGCTTTCTTCTGCAGGAGAGGCCAGTCACACTTTGTGATCTCCACATTCAGCCTCTTCATGGTGATGGAGAGTGGCAGCAGCTTCCTGGCAGCTGCAGTTTTCCAGGCTCTGACTGGTGGCGGCGAGTCCTGTTGTGCATCACACCCAGCGCTCTGTTTTGGGGAACTGGTCTTACGCTGGTCTCCCCTTTGGTTCTTCTCTTCATTTGAGGCCTGGGAGGTGGCGTTGTCATCTGTGTTTGAAACACTACACTGTCTGCGGGGCAGCAGTCGTCGTGGCGGTTGCTCTCTCTCTGGTGACTTCACTCCTCCCTCTTCCTTCTTACTGACTGAACCACTGGAGCGCCGGCTTCGTTTCTCGGCCCTGATGGTGGGCTTCTTGCTGGACGTGCCTTCATGAGGGTCTGGGTCAACGTAGATGAAGGTGTAGTTGTCAATTCGCTCCTGCCGCGACATCACAAAGGCATCCTCGGCGTGGCCCACGCCCACCTCCCACTGAGAGCGCTCACGCTGAGGGATGGGCTTCAGGAGCTGGAGATGAAAAATAGACAGACAAAAAAAATTATGAACTTTTACATGGAACCTGTCCATCTGGAGAACAACCATCCTCAATATTGGCTTACCCAAATATCCATTGATACATGATGGTTTAAAATGCAAAAAAAAAAAAAAGAACATACATGGAATAAATCATCATTTGTCATCATTACAGTTTGCTCAGGTTTTCAACCAAAAATACTTTGGTTTAATGACTGAAATGCCTCCACAGCACCTGAAAAAAACTGAAAAATGTACATTGTTTTTGTATTGGATCAGACTGACAACATTTCTTAGATGCATTTGTACGTACTTTGTGTTTCTCTACAGGGTTTGAGGCCTTGCGCAGAGTCTCAGCCTGAAGGTCTTCAAACTGTTTCTTTCCCTGGTACAAGACTATCCTCTTCTCGTGGATCCACGCTCGCTCAGCGACACTGCCAAAGAACTGGACGTGATACTCCCGGTGACCTGCACAGAGACGCAGCGAGGGAAACAAGCTGTGGTATTTTTGTCCTTGCATATTCAAACGT
This sequence comes from Chelidonichthys spinosus, assembly GCA_029853015.1. Classification (NCBI taxonomy): domain Eukaryota; kingdom Metazoa; phylum Chordata; class Actinopteri; order Perciformes; family Triglidae; genus Chelidonichthys; species Chelidonichthys spinosus. Next base: position 14,353,276 of record CM056831.1, read on the forward strand.
TTGTGAAAGAAAACCGACAGATTCAAGTGAGTTATTTTTGGTGCATGTGTGTCCTTACCTCTGGTGTTGATGCGAGTGTGGACCTTCATCTGTGGGTCAGAGGAGACCATGCAGGGCCACCAGGGGTACGTGCCCACCTTGGACCACACCAGATCTCCTATCACAAACTCCTTACAGAAGCCTGTCTCTTGGATCACTGATGGATGATGGGCCTTCGGAACCTAATGACGGAACAGGAAGTCTGCTTTAAAAGAACATCTACTACAATCTACAGTGACTGATGTGCAAATACTTCAAACTGCTTTCCAGAGGGAGCTGATGTGCTCTTGCCTTTGGCGTCTTTGGTTCAGTTTTTATAACGGCCTTCTGAGGCTTCTCTGTCTGAGGTGGGGGTGAGTCTATCAGCTGGGGCTGGTCGTGGATGTCCTCCGTCTGCTCCGTGATACCTGCTTGTGCCTGGCTCTGGTCCAGGTTCGGTTCTTGGACCTGCAGCAGCTGCCTTGCACTCTTTTTCCTCTTCTCCTTCTTCCTCTCATGTCTGCGCTGTATTTGAGTGGCCTCATTCTTCTGAGACTCCTTCTGAAGTGTAGAAAATAGAAGAAAAAAGGACACAAACGTGGTGATGAGAGAATTTTTTATATATATATATATATATATATATATATATATATATATATATATATATATATATATATATATATATATATATATATATATATATATATATATATATATATATATATATATATATAAAGGTAACTCTAATATGGATCTCTCCGTCTGCTGAAATCAAAATTTCCTCAGATATCCGCTTATTTAAGAGATGTGGTTAGCATTAGCAATAACTTATGTTGTATTGTTTATGTGCAGATAACTTTCTCAAATAATCAATTGATTGTTTACTTCCTGTAACAATTTCCCACAACCCAACCCGATATTTCCAAATTGCATGTTTTGATTAAGACATGAAGATATTCCATTTACAATTAAAAAAAGCTAATTTTCTCATTTGATAAACTGAAGCCAGTAAAATATATTTAAATTCTCAATAATAACTTCAACAATTAATGTCAATCCTCTCCTTAGTGGATAACAACTAATTTCTTGGAGAAAAATATAAAAAGACATTAAAAAAGGACATGATCGTGATGTCTTCAGTGATTGCTACAGACTTCTTTGTCTGTGTGTGTGTATGTGTGTGTGTCTGTGTGTGTGTGTCTGTGTGTCGGACATGCACTCACTACCTGCAGTTCTTGCAGCAGGTCTCCACAGAGCGCAGATTCAAACAGTTCCTTTCCGTTCTGATATGTCTTTATGATCTTCAGCTTGATCTCTGGAGAGCTGGTTTTCTTCAGCACCCCACCAGGGTTGTTAGACAGGGTGTGGGAGGGTTGGGAAGAAGGGGTACTGTCCACAAGGGAGGGGGGAGGACTGGAGGAAGGCAGGATTAACGGGGGAGGAGGGGGTAGAGTGTGGGTCATGATGTGAGGCGTATGGGGCAGGTGGTGCTGGGAGGGCAGCGGCGGTGGACTCTGTGGGTGTGGGTGGGTTTGTATGTGTGGCGGGTTTGAGTGGAAGTGGTGCACGTGGTGGTGGTGATGGGGGTGATGGGGATGGTGGTGGAGGTGCGGGTGATGCGTGGGCAGAGGGGGGGACACCGGAGACAAGGGTCTCTCATGGAGACCTGGGCCTCTCAGGACCGTCGCCTCCCCGGGCATGAGACCGTGATCTCCGTAGCTCCGTATGGCCCCGTAGCCATTAGCTGAGCCATTGGGGAACTGGGAGTACATAGAGAACTTGGCCTGTGGCTCGTATATACCCAGACCAGGCGGGTAGCCGTTGGAGACCTGCGACATGTCCTCCGAGGCTGACGGCGGGTAGGAAAACTCTGTATCCAGGGCAGCATCATAGGAGGGACCACCATCCTCGCCTGGATCACTGCCGGTGTCACAGGTGCCTTCCTGTCTGATGTTTGCTGAGTCAATGAGCTGAGGGGGTTGCTGAATTGTATTTCCCATGATCCCTTGCATGAAAGAGAAGGAGAAATCCATTGTTGGGCTCCTGCATCCTTAACTGTCTTTTTCTTTGACTGGACCTGTTGACAGAGATATATGCAGTTAAATGAGAAACTGGTGGGCTGTGATTAAATCAGTCGTTCCCAAGTATCTCACTCTCTCACTCACTCACTCACTCACTCACTCACTCACTCACTCACCACTCACTCACACACTCACACACAATAAGGCCATCTGTAATAATTCACCGCTTTTCCTGATCCCAACTGACATTGGGTGAGGCAGGTTACACCCTGTACAGGTCGCCATCCTATCACAGGGCTGACACACACCTACGGGCAATTTAGAGTCATCAATGACCATATCCTCATCCTGCTGGTCTATGGACAGTGGGAGAAAGCTGGAGTACCCAGAGAGAACCCACGCTAACATGCAGACAGAAGGAATCCAACCGGAACTCGAACCCGGGCCCCTCGTGCTGTGAGGAGATACTACTAACTACTACCCTTCTGCAGCCCTTCCGCCAAATCCCAGGAGGTACAATATTTCTTAGACGCCAAATGTGTGCCAAGACACCATAATTAAATATTGTTATGCTGCGAAGACATCCTGGCCTGCCCTATGGACCTTGCCTATATCGCAGACATAGTAAAACATCTTTGTTTGGCTGACAAAATTATTATTAATAATTATTTTCATTTAAAATGTTATTTTAACAGTATGGTTGGTTTGCTGGGTGTTTAATTTCATTAAACTAAACCTAAAGATAAGGTGAATTTGTCAGACCGGTGGCACAAAGTTATTTTAAAAATAATGTATTTCAACTAATATTGTGCATGCGTTGCAAACAAAACATTTGCATACCAGGGGGTCTGAAGGCCTTTAGTGCCACCAGAGCAGAACCACGCTTTACCTGGCAGGTAATCCAGCTTTGAAGCTTTATGAAGTCATATGATATTTCATGCCATTTAACATCATCCTGAAAATACATACAGCATCTCTCAACTGTTATCTCCGCTCCCAAGAACTGAAATTATCACAAGATTAACTACATATTTCAAGCAAAACTGGCAACAACAACAAATAATAAATCACTGGTTCCTGCTTCTCATATGTAAATGTGTCAACTATGATAACAAACTGAATTATCTTTGACTGTTGGTCAAACAAAAACGAGCAGTTTAATGGAATTTCGATTATTTCGTAGACCAAATTATGAATCCATGTTTTGAAGTAATCTGCATATATTTTTGAAGCCCTGGTAAACTCATGGAGTTAATGTTAATAGACACACAGGACAGATCCTCACCAAAAATATCACCACTGATCATCTAATACTCGTTCTCAAAACACTAAAAGAAAACTCCAGCCAGCTTGTACTTCTGATCAAGAAGTTTCCTCTGTGGTGGCCGTGCCTCTCTTCACAAAGCTGTAGATGATTTAATGGTTTTAATTCATCAACACAAACACATGGTGGCTTGCTATCACAAGCAAAACAAAGACCGGCCACCGGTACCTGCTTTGCCCTCTTACGTTTGACACTTGTAGTACCTGCTATGATTCATTAAATGTGCTGAAACTCGCGCGTTCACAGCGAAATAGACTGATTTTGGTGTGAACACGCTGAGGCTTGCCCGGTGTTGGCAAAAAGGTGGATAACGGTGATGTAAACACCATAAAAGGTGTCAACTAACGGTCACTAGCTGCCTAGAACGACTTGTTTTGTTGTTTTGGTTTCGTGTGTGTTGTGGTTAACGTTAATACTTGCTCACAACTGTGACAAAAACAACAAACGACTGCGCAGACAAAAACATGTTTCACTGAATGATCTTATAGCTCTCTGCGATGTTAGCCTAAAGCTACCTGGCGTTGAAATATGGGGCTAGTCGTGGAAAAAGATGTGGACCGTATTAGCCGTTAGACAACAAACACGACACTGTGGGGGCGCAAGGGTCGTCCGTGTGTATTTCGGCACCCACGGCTAACAGTTTGCAGCCGTTATTTATCCGTGAATGTGCATCACGCGTAGAAGAAGATGAAGGGGGAAGCTAATGGTGGCTAGGCTAACGCTCCATTGCCAATATGGCTGCCTTTGCCCCTTTAAATCAAATTGTCTGGCGTGATTATACCTCCATCGCTGGCGGTTTGGTGGGAGAAATGTGCCTGAAAATAAGATAGCCCAGAACCCCCCTGAAAAAAAGAGTTCCGAGCGGAGACGGAGAGAAAGGGACGACGACATGCAGCAGGCAGCGGCTATGGCAAACACGCTTATCGGCTAAAGAGGAGAGCAAAGGAGCAGCACAGATTTAGATGCCCGAGTCGAGAGATGCAGGGAAATATAATAAATATCAATACCTTCAGCGTGTCCCATTCTAAACACATACACCAGCCAGCAACGGTTCCTCGTTTAATATATAAGGAGACAAAAAAAAACAAACAACAAAAAAATCCTGTAATATAGATAACGCGCAGGCCTTTCCCTTTTTCGTTTTAACGCAATTCTCAACAGAGAGGAGGAGGGGGGTGTTACGCTATCTGGTCGCTGCCCAATCCCAAAGCTTGGCTCTTCTTCAATATAGGTGCTGGAGCATTAGAAACCCTGCTACACCGAGATATGTTCAATTCTCCCCCCTCCTGTGTGCGGTATTCTTAATAATAATGAACGTAATCTCTAGCTCCCTCTTCTTCTGGTTTAACAAAAGCACCCTGCTTTTTTTTTAGTCCAGGCCTTGTGGTCGGTCTCTCCTGCAGCTCAGCGCCAAAACCCACACAGATCGGAGGGGTGATGAAGAGCATTCCGGGATGTGTAGTTTACTTCTGATGGCAGCGAACGGGGGCCAAAAAAGGAGGTGGCAAATGAAATATATGTCACACATGCACTCATATGAAATATGAAAGAGGAAACGTATTTTGAGGGCGGAGATTAAGTAAAACAAAAAAAAAGGGGGAGGGGGGACAATTTAAAATTTATTTTTAATAGTGTCGTATTATTCAAAGATGATCACGTGAACAGTATTGAATAATTGTTCATTCTTGGGCACAATGTGATGCAGATGCCTATTGCCCACCGAACGTTTGCACCAGCGAACGTGAACGTCACGTAGAGTCTGATTGGCTTTTTTACGCCTCCTCGCCTGATCTGTAGCTAAAAGGATGGGAGGGGGACGGAAGACTTCTCACTCTGCCGATAATTTCTGGTACCAGCCACAGTTATTGTACAGACAGATAAAAAAAACCTTTATTAGTCCCACAGTGCGGAAATGTACAGGGTTACAGCAGCAAAAGGGGCAAATAACAAAAGCATAAAAAGCAGATGCAAAATACAATAAGATATTAACAGAATGCAATTCTAGTATATAGTAATACCTACATTAAGCTTGGGACGAGGGGATATATTAGCCTGGTGTACAATATTTTCTTGACTATTACTGCTTTATTACTTAACGTACTTCCTATTGTTTATGTATGGTAAATTGACCTGCATTTATGTATGTGTGTATGTATGTCACTTGCCATACTTAATACTTAAGGTGTAACTTATCAAATAAAATATTTTTTGCAATAACATTAGACAAATTATGAACATAAACGTTATTTCCCCTAATATGTCCCAGGCTCATAGTACCTTTTGCTACCTTTAAATTTATTTGATTCATTGAATTCAAATTATTTATTTTCATTTTGGGATGCCCCATGTTACTCTTTTATTTTATTTTACCACATAGTAATGCATCTTTTTCTAATTTAGACGATCTTTGGCGTGTACGCACACAACATTCACGCATGTACAGTGTGATCGTTCAGTGCAGCTGCCTGGGAAGGCTGCACACGCCAAGTCGTACGGCCAGGAGCTGAAAAACAACGATTTTAAAAGCGTAAACCCACCGTAAATGGGTTTATCAACACATAATCGTCGCTCCTGTTTTCCTCGACCGATTGTTGTGGATGGATTACATTATTCGCGTCTCACCGAGAAGCCTTACAACGCCCAGTCAGCAGCGGCAGCCATAGCTCCGTCATTGACGCTGGAGGTTAGTGGGCTCGTCATCTGCCGACTGCCATTTCTATAGCTAGCTTAGCCAGCGTCAAGCTAAACGGCTAGGCTAGTCGAGGTTTCCTAGCTAGCATTGATGGTGAATTTGCTAGCATTCTGCTAATGTAAATCGTCCCATACCGGCAGCAAGTTTCAAAGGTTTCTAGACCAATATTTCGATAATCTTTTAACATATTTCGGATGTTTGGACTGGGCAATAAACCAGTTGCTGACGATAGTAGCGTATCGTCAAAATGTTGAGGATTTCCTCCATTATGTTAAGTCATTTTAGTATACCAGAGGCTGTATTACTTGACCGGACGTTAGATTCTGTAACACGTGAGGTAATTTCCAAATGTATATGATCTATTACGAGCATTGATTGGTTTAAACGGTAAATTAAGCCGTTTGGCGTCACACGGACCGGTTTGATATGTGATATATGTCAGATACGTATGCGAGCTGTGTTGCTGTGTGAGCTGTTGCATAACAGTGAGCTAACCGGCTGTCCGGTTGTGCTCATGCTAATGTTAGCTATGTTGTCATATCCTATCGTTCGCAGTTAGTTAACTTACCAAGCATAACGCCCGTCGTATGTTTGTTATGGCAGGAGACCGTGTGTGTGTGATCGGACAGATGTTGTCCGTGTTCTGCTTGTTGTATTTTTCCTCTCAGCCTACACCATGCGCGTGAATTGTAACCAGAAACCCGGCGTAACTCTCGGTCTCTCTCTCTCTCTGTCTCTGTCTCTGTGTGTGCTTTCACAGAATACTGTAATTGGCCCAGCAATGGCAGTCTTTAGTCACCAGGTGCTCCTTGCAGTCACAAGATCGAGGTAAGAAAGCAGCACATGGCCACATTTACCATCCTGTTGTAAAACAAGAACTAAAGCAATGCAAAGCAGGCTGTGTCCCCCTAACTAACGAAATGCATAACTGTTTTTCTTTACAAAGTTCAATGACAGTAATTACGACCTCTTGATTGCTCTCTGCTGTGTTTTCAAGAAGGGCTGGGTATCGTTTGAAAAGTGTCAATACCGATACTTTGAATCTGATACAGATACCACAACAATACTCCCCCCCCCCCCCCTGATTTCTCTACTATATATATATAAAAACATTGTTTAGTAGGGGTATTGTGTCATTGCAAAACCGACAATAAATATAATTTAAAACAATTCTACCACACCCAATTCTGCTGTCAAATTTAACGCTTAACAGTTTCTTTAAATATTTATCAGTTGATTGTCCAAATATTTATTATAAATCCTATTCAATATCCACATGAACCACTCAGGATAACTTAGATCTACAGCGTTTCTTTTAACGCTGGTTGCTGGCCGTTTGCTGACAAAAAACAATGTAGTATATGAAAGACTCCCTTTTTTTTTTAATGGCATTTGGTGCAGTACTCACTCCACATGAAATTCACTGGGGCTAGATTATATCATTTCCAGCAAACGTCACTGAAAACAATGAGGGCTAAACTGCATCACCATTTTGACTAAATATTCTCTGGGCTAGCATAGCTTCAAAACACTGATTCTGTCAGTACATCAGCATGTTGTTCACTCCACAGCCTGTTTGTACACAGTACTGGCATAACCGTCACTTCACTTGTCTGTCACCTGCTATCCCTAGTTTTAATGAGTCGGAAGCTGTCTCTGTTTACCTATTGTCTGCTGCAGAGAAGCCTAGTCAGTGTATGAAACGCAAGATGTAAACACACAACTATGACGATGATGCAATATCTGAAAATGGCAGCTGTCTTTACCATACCATGTACACTAAGTTAGCTTTGCTTTTAATATCACTGGACTAATAAGCCCACCATTATATTAGCAATATTGCATTTACAGGATGTGTGGATTCACTGTGGAGCCATGGGTCCTTGTTTTGTTTTGTATTTTGAGCGCACACAAGGATGCATTTCACACTATTCCACTGATCTACAGGTGATAAGAAAGTGGCATGAAATGAAATAATGCGCCAGCAAAGGCATTGAAGAAACGGACTGAAATTACTCTAATCTTAAATTAGTTAATCATCAAAGTAGCTGACAATTTCAGTATTTGTCATCGACTATTTGTTGCATCTCAAGGGATGAACCAAAAACTTTACTTTATCTATTAACCGATGGATTCATTTTCAAAATTGTAGTTGTGTATTGTTGATAAACAACATATTTACTTTGTTTACTTTTTAATGTGCACAATATTATGTTATAACTAAGCAGTTTTTGTTGTTGTTGTCAACAGGGGATCATATTTGTTATCCAAGAGGCACAGCTGCTCCTCTCTGTCTTCCAAAGCCTATCTCCACGTTGACCCACCTCGCCAAGTCTCGTCCTTACTCGCACTCAGGCACTCCCGCTACAGCTCCCCCCAATGTTACCGAGGCCATGCCCTTGGCCATGGCCACAACTCCGCCCTGCTCGCCCGTTCACTACACAGCTCAGGTGTTTGGCTCCAAGAAATAAAGCAGGAGGACCCTAAAACTTCAGCAGCTGCTGCCCAGGATGCTAAAAAGAACCCTGTAGCCACTGCATCCCAGTCCCAACCGCCATCAGCTCCCACTCCGGCATCCACCCCTACCACTACAACAGCGGCTGTCCCTCCGGTGCAGGAGAGGGCAGTTGTGAAAAAGGCTCTGCATCAGAGGATTGTGGAGGAGTTGAAGCATTATTACAATGGCTTCCGGTTACTTGGCATCGATATCAAGATCGCAGGCAGGATGGTGTGGAGGCTGCTGCATGGACAACTGCTCACGCGTAGGGAGAGGAGAAGGGTAAGACCAGCTTTATTAACACATCAGAAATGCAGGATAGTTTACTCAAATGTGCGACTCTCAAATAATAATTTAATGAAAATAAAATCTTGTTCTCAATTTTGCATTTAAAAAAAAAAGTATTTTTCCACCAGGTCAATCATTTAACCTATTAATTTCTATTAATGTACCTGAAAGTAACTGCATCTGGAGAGCTTAAGATGGTTATCTATGCACATTTCAGATAAGTGTCATGTAGAGAGGAAAAAGGACAGAGTCTTGCTGACTGATCGGTGTATGCAATGTAGGCTCATCTCTAGAGTCTGCCCTGCTGTGCATGTAGAGATATTTCTGCTGGAGCAGCATGTCCATAGATACTTCACATTTCTGTTCTCCATAAGCCTGCTCACCAAAAACTTTGTGCTTAAGAAGAGTACCTAAAAAACATGAGGAGATTATGGTATTTTGATATTGCAGCACCAAGCCAACAGACTTTTAAAAGGGAGCTGTTGCTTGAATAGAGATGTCACTATTAAATACAATTTTCACACTCTTTTATTCGTGTAACTTTTTTGCAGAAAAAAAAAAAAATTGATTGTTCCGAACTCAGTCACACGCTGAGCCACTTTCACAATTTGGACCAAAGATTTTGAAAAACGGAATAAATTATCGCAATCTCGAGAATCCACAATCGGACGATAGGAAAATATTTGCACCGTCAGTGGCCCAAGTTGCACACGTGCCATGGTAAAATCATAGTTCGGCTATTTATGGACTCAGTGCTTCAGTGCACACGTAATGGATCTTACATGCAACCACCTCCAACTTGCTCACGTCGCCGTCCACATCTCTCTCACATTAACATTATTGTTTCTTTGTGTTCACAGTTGATGAGAACCTGCGCTGACCTGTTCCGTCTCGTGCCCTTCACCGTATTTGTCATCGTTCCCTTCATGGAGTTCCTTCTTCCAGTCTTCCTCAAACTCTTCCCAGAAATGTTGCCCTCCACATTCGAGACGGAGACCAAAAAGGCACGTGTTCTCTCACACACACTCACACTCACACACACACACACACACACACACACACACACACACACACACACACACACACACACACACACACACACACACTCACACACTCTCTCACACTCACACACACACACTCTCACACACACACACACACACACATCTCACACTCACACACACACACACTCTCTCACACTCACACACACACACACTCTCACACACACACACACACACACACTCTCACACTCACACACACACACACACACACACTCTCTCACACACACACACACACACACTCACACACACACACAAACACACCCCGTGCCGCCTGCATGACCCTGTCTCACGGTTTATTATAATTATATAACTGCTCAGATACGTCTGCTGTACTAAGAACCTGAGACACTGCAGGCGGTAGACTTTATCTAATCTTCATTTACTTTTCGAGCCATAGCATGAAATACACATGCTTTACAAATCTGCAAAATGCCTTCTGTGTCTTTTTAAAAAGCCTATTGTTCCTGTAATTATAACGATACTGCATTCCTTTTGTTAATTTATAATCTCCTTAAAAGAAAAGCAGTAGATTTCTGTACTTGGTCCAGTCGACCTGTCGACTCCAATGTTCTCTGGTTGTTCTGGTTGATGACGGTTGAGTGACTCACAGGAATGCTGTCGTACTCCTGGACAGCACATGTGACTGAAAATAAAAAAGTTGGTCAGAATTCCGAGAGAAAAATGTATAGTATAGTCATCGCCATATGTTTGTGTAAGTACTATATTATGATTTGTGTAATGCGTAAATATGTTGTGACTGTTATTGACATTGAACTAAAAGGCTAAAATTGTCAAGGAATGATTCTAGACAATATACTCCAAGTGGTCCCTTTTTAATTCAGGAACAAATGCCTTAAAGATAAAGTTACAGATAGAAAATACCTTTTTTGAATTCTGAATCTGTTTTGGGGCACCAGTTTTTCTATTATTATTATTATTATTATTATTATTGATAATAATAAAAATATCGCTCTCTCAGTGGAAGAGAGACTAAGAAGTTAATAGTAAGCAGCAAAACATGTTGCTTTTAACAGCTGGGTTAATAATAATCTGGAAAACATGATAAGGAAATGAGGAAACTGGCCCGAACATGCAACCTGCAATGCAAACATAATGTTTTCATTTTGTACTGTCTCAAATTGTTTTTAAAGTCACCTTTTTGTACCACAGAGCAAATGATGAAATGTCGACTCTTTAATATTGAACTGTAGAGGACTTTGAAACTACACAGTGCTCTGAAATGGAGAAATCAGTCTGTGATGACTGTATTTTATGCATTAAACTGCACAATTGAAATGTTTCTTTTTAACTAACCTCTAACCCCCTCCCTTCCTCCTTCGTGCAGGAGGAGAAGCAGAAGAAAGGTCTGGCAGCAAAGCTGGAGCTTGCCAAGTTTCTCCAAGAGACCATCGCTGAGATGGCTCGAAGGAATAAAGCAAAAGCTCAAACAGAAGATGAGACGCAGCGCTTCTCCACATATGTTCAGAAGGTACGTCACTTAACATCTTGTTTGTCATTAGCATCCCATGCACATGTTTTATACAGCTTGGATGAGTCTTTTTCTTTTTCCCCCCTTCTGCACTGTCAATAAGGTTTGACTGTTGCCAACTAAGTTTTTTAAAAATGCGATTATAAACGGAAGTCTAAGATGTATAGACGATCTTCCGAAATAAATAAAGTAAATTAAATCAATGATTTCGGACTGGAGATTTGAATAGCGCATTCCATGATTCTATTCCACAATTATCCAAATAAAGGTAAGCATATTATCTCATCTCATGAAAGTTCTGGTTTGACAGGTCTGGCAGTACTTGCTCGGTCTGGTTTCAGGTGCTTTGCATTAATGACGTGTGTCCTCATCAGGTTCGGGGCACAGGCGAGCAGCCCACCACAAAGGACATAGTCCGATTTTCGAAGCTGTTTGAGGACGAGCTGACGCTGGAGCATTTGGAGCGCCCCCAGCTGGTGGCTCTGTGTAAATTGTTGGAGCTGCAGCCCATCGGCACAAACAACTTGCTGCGTTTTCAGCTGATGATGCAACTCAGAACCATCAAATCAGATGACGAGGTGAGGCAGAGGACTGGGGCGTGGTAGTTTAACTGTCAAGGGTCTGTTGTTATGTTAAATAGAACCTATTTTGCTTTTCCCCTTTCCTAAAATGTGTTACGTCAGGTTTTCTTGCGCATGGAAAAGGTCTTCAGAGTTGCAAAGCCTTAAGTCCATGCCTAAATGGAGTTACTCTCCCCAACAGAAATGCTTTCCCTGAACTGCCTGAAACTGAACCTAACGGAAGAGTTAGGTTTCGTGGTCCCCATATCGAAGATGCTGCTTTGTCAAGCTTGTGCAATTTCTTACTTCCCTCTCCCTCCCTTCCTTCACAGATGATTGCAGCAGAGGGTGTGGCAGCTATGAGTGTGTCAGAGCTACAGGCAGCGTGTCGTAGTCGAGGGATGAGGTCTCTGGGTCTCACCACTGACCAACTACATCAGCAAATGCAGCAGGTGAGCAACTGTATTTAAGGTTTGTAGCTATTGTTGGTCGATGGACACTAAATACTGGTTTTACAGTTATGATTCCCTAAACTTACAGAGGCGGAAGTTGACTTAAAAAATGCCATGAAGAGATTCCATATAAAAACAAAATATCTCAAATATATTGCATTGTCTTTGCCGATGTATAAGGGAATAAAATTAATTGTATTAATTCAGAACAGACTAAGTACAAAATGTTTTATAATTTTTTCCTCATTTAATCCATCTCCATCTAGTGGCTGGACTTGCACCTGAAGGAAAACGTTCCTCCATCACTGCTGCTGCTCTCCAGAGCCATGTACCTGACTGACCTCAAACCCAAACCTCCAGTCATCCCACCTGTTCCCAAACTAGAGGTTCGACCTTTTCAGTCTAGCGTAAATATTCACTTGAATGTTCAGATTGGAGACATTTGTACTGGGCTTAAAATCCAAGCTGTTAAATCGGTATGCAGGTTACGGATGTTTGGCACGATTGAGTTGAGATTGTTTTCTCTCCGTAAGGAAAGCACCGGATGTTTCATAACTATATACTTATGGTGTCTTCCAATTAATTAGTAACCTGGGCAGCTATTAATAATTTTCATTTATAGATTGTTTAGTCTACAAATCTAACTATAAAGCAGAGAATAATAGATAAAGGAGGAGACTTCATTCATAACCCAAAAACCTTTTGAAAGACATAAAACTACTCTGCTTTAAACTATACATTTTTCCACAAAAAGTTAATTAAATAATCTTATAATAACTTCTATTAAATTCCCTTGTTAAAGTGTTGGAACCAAGACATTTCCTACTTTCATGACTTTAATACACCTATTGAACAACAGCCCAGAACTGGCTGTTTTGTGTTGGGATGTTGTCTTCTTATCAGATGTTTGTTGTTTTTGTAGAAAGCTACTCCTCCTCCAGTGGAGAATACAGGAGCGAACGTGACCTCAGTCAGCACGGACATGCTAAAGGACCCTGCTCTCATCATCAAAGACAGACCGGTCAGTGCACTCAAATCAAATGCACATCAGCATTAGATCAACTATAATAGATTTCTGACAAAACTGCATATGTACTGGAGGGGCTGCACTACTGTTTTTCTCGTTGTCAAGTTCACATATTGACACTCGTACAACCTACATGTAGAGTATTCGTTCAGGACAGAATAACCATAAAATCCTGCAGGAAGCCTCAGTGTGATATTTGTCTGTGTGTGTGTTGTAGGTGGAGGAGATGAGAGACAAGGCTCCTTCAGTGTTAGACAAACCTCTGACTCCAGCTGAAGTCCTTCAGGTGAGACCCCATTGCCGCTTGGACCTGTGGAATGCACAGAAACCAGTATGAGATGTGACGCAACACAGGGTGTCATAATCCAGTTAGTTCACCCAGGCTTTGATCGTTCTTACACGACACACTAATCTCACAGTAGGATGGCCACAACTCTGGAAAACCGGCAGTTCTAACACCAAGTACTTGAATACAGCTTAGACAGTGGTTGGAACACTGAATATTTTAGATATAAGTCATGACTAGAGAATCACAAATTAAAAAAAAAAAAAAAAAACTGAGCATCAAGTTAATCTGTGTGAGGTTTAAAAATAGCTGATAAATATAGACCTGTCACGCACACTTCTAAGTGATTCGCTTTTTAAAGCAACCAGTCATTTAAAGAGATACTACCCCTCTCTTTCATACACACACTCGTTTTCTGTCTTTGTTTTAAGGCTACTGGGGTAGTCTGTTTTTATAGCTGCTGTTTCAATGTCATTGCCTCTAAACTGTGTATCCATCTTTTTAAACATACACACATTTCTTAACAAACATGTATATAATTTTTCCCATGCTTAGGGGAAAACTGGGTGTTGCAGGTCTACTAACCTGTGTGCCCTCTTCCACAGGCTAAAGCAGCAACAGAGGTAGCCCAGAAGACCAAGATGAGTGCCAACGGAGTGTAAAGTGGAGCAGGAGACTCTGGACTGAAGAGAGTATGGGCTCGGGTGTCCTCAAGCGGAGAGGGATGGCGGCGATGTAGTGATCGGATGACGGGTCATTGTTGGGTTAAATTTCTGTTATTTTAAAAGCCCTTCTACATTCTCTCTGGTCTAGAGGGAACAGGAATCACTGGCTTCCTTGGCATTTTGTTTGACATGCCGATGTGACAACTCATCTAGGAGTCCTGTTCTCTACTTGTCCCCCTCTCTGTCAACACCCAGGGATGGTCTGCTGCATCCTCTGTGTGTCTCGGCGGGTTCATTTGCGTACCCTTAAACCCTCTATTTTCACATTTGTTCACTCCATTCTCACATTCGTCACTCTCTGTTGTCTGGAAAAACCGGCTTGACATTTCACTGGACCAGCAGTGTAGCAACGTCCTAGAAGTGACGCCCACACCGCCCACGGCAGGTGTCTCCTTCCAGTCTAGACGATCTCCTCCTCCTGTAAATTTGTAAATATCCTGTATATTTGTGTCTCTGACTTACATCGCAGCGGCAGCAGCTCAGTACATTTTGCTATGCAAAGTCTCTTGAAAAGATGTTCTCTCGTGGCAGTTTCCCTATTGTTTTTATTTGGATACCTTTTTCATCCTTTTTAATTTTTTCCCTGAAATATGTTGCTGAACCTTTCGGATCAGCAGCTGTCCGACCTTCATCGGCCCTGCCCCCTGAAGGGGTAACATAGTAGTTGTTTGCTGCTGCAATTAGCAAATGAAAACTAGTACATTATTGAGAGGTCACTCCTAAAAGACAGGAGACTGTGGTAAAGTACAGTCTGACTCCACTGATAAACCACTGAAAGAGACAATCTGTAAAAAAGAAAAAAAAGTGCATATAGAATATGTATTGTGTTTAACACTATTATACTAAGATTTCTATAAACTGCAAAGAGAAAATACTTTGTTCTCCATTTAGATATATTATTGATATGGGGGAGAAGCATAAATCCTAAAGCCACAAATTAAATTGTTTTCTTTTTTTTTTTTTGGTATTGTGGTGTTTAAAAGAGATAAATGTAAAGCAATATGACTATGACTGATTTGCCTATTCTATAACTAAACACTGTAATTGGAAGGAGTACCACAAAATTGTGTACTGTATAAATACCGTTGTGTATATTTGACAGTGCTTTAGAATTTCCATCCCTCTTTATACATTTGACATTGGAGTAAATGTTCTGTCTCATTACCATTTATCCATAGGCACATCTGAGAAGTGGATGCCATAAATGAAAGGATATTTTTTAAACAAAGATTGCTTATGAAGATTTATATTATTGGTTTTTACATATGTGCCTAAGGTTAAAGGGCGATTGTGTTTGCATTTTTTTTTTTCCATCAGAGGACAGATTTTCTATATTGTACCAGTCAGTTATTGATTGATCATTCACCTCAGTGTGTTTAAAGTGCCCAGTTGAACCTTTTCTCTGAAGTGGAATGTCTCCTTTTCCCTTCCCTATTTGATCCAAGTTTTTTCTTTATAATATCACTTGTGCTGATACTGATAGAAAAAGCAACCTTTTCAATCAGCTCTGCACTCGTGGTGCAAGGGAGGATTAAGAAATAAAGCAACTATTGTGATGCTTTTTTTATTTATCATCTCTATTTTGTGCTCTGCTCCCATATTTAAAAGAAATGGATTTATGTAAAATTAATGGCATTTATTTTTTAGAGGATTGGTGCTTGTTAACACCTGACTCACTCACCTGTTGAGAAAGATTTGTCATGTTGATGTGCTGGGAGGTTTTCTGACGTTGATGACTGGTACCGTTTACTGCATGATTAGGAGGATTGCACTCTGCGCAGCATCATAATGGGAATGACAGGACTGGTTTCCTGTTTCTGCTGTGTCTCTGAGACAAACTGAAACAAAAAAAAGTACATTTCTGCCCCAGTTATTGGAGAGGATGCATTCTGTTGCATCCACAATTAAATTCATCCACAGATATTGAATCTTGTCCTGAATGGCTCCTTCCTTGTGTCACCTCTTTCATTCACAAGCATCAAAATGTGTGTTAACAACACAGTCCTGCTATGTCTCCTATGGTCCAGTACATCACTGACATGATTTGTCCTCTGTCTTTAAGGATATTTACTTCAGTTAAAAATGCACTACTTTCAAGTTACTTCTGACCTTCACCATCAAAAGGTATGCATCACTGCCAGTCCTAATGGGGGTGATGGAGGAAGAAAACAAATTCACACAATTAAAATCATTAAGCCCTTTACAGGCATGCATTTTTTTCTTGACGATGCCTGTGATATCCTGCATGACTGCAAAACACATAGTTCAGTACTTGCTAGCTGCTTTGCTTGAGTGGCTTAATTATTTTGGTAATCATGTTTGTATCCACATTAGGTCAGGTAGTGACCCGAGTTCACATCAGGCCTATCCCCATCCTGCATGTCTTTGGACTGTGGGAGGAAGCCTGAGAACCCATGTTTACACAGGGACATGTAAACTGCACATAGAAGGAACGCAAACCAGGAGTCGAACCCGAGACCCTCTTGCCGTGAGGCGACAGTGCTACCCTTTGCCTACCACTAGCCCCATGCCCCCTCCTTTCATTTGTCTTTGTCTTATTTCTTTATTTAATTTTTGTCTGTTTGTCTCTTCTCTTTAAAGCGTCTTTGGGTTCAGAAAAGCGCTATATAAATTTAATGTATTATTATTGTTATTACCCACTACACCACCATGCATCCTGCTATTGGTCCAATAAACTAATAAATATAATAATGAACAAATATTCACCTCCATTTGGGTTGGAAGCAGACATTTCAGGGTCATACTGGTACCTCAAAACCTGGTCAAAATAAAGAAGTTGACGGCAATGGAAGTATAATTTAAGTAAGTGAAATAATATTTGAGTGAAACTACTCCTTACTAAACACCATATTTCATCACATCAGTCCTGAGAGAAAAATTCATATCATTCCAATCTAAATCTCAGTCGACATTTGTTTTAGTTTTTTTTTGTTTTTTTTTTGGGGGGGGGGGGGGGGGGTAGCTAGTGGGACTGGCTTGTTAAAAATATCTAAGCCGCAAAAGGAGGAGTGTGATACACAAAGTTTGGGAGGCACCTAAAGAAAGAAACGGCTGTGGAGTGGACACATACGTTTAAAAGGTCAGTGTTATGGATATGCAGTTTTCCAGATAAGATAAGTAACTTTTCCATAGCGGTTGTTTTGTTTTTAAGGAATTACAAACAAGTGTGTAAATAGCAACATGTGACCACCGACAGTGTGCTATTTTAAGCCTGGCAGCTATGTTGGACCCACAGTTTCGGGTTACCGTTGAACTAATGGGGGGTGGGGACTAAACAGGTGGAGGAGGCTCTGGTCCAACATTAGATCATGTTTTCAGTGATAATGTTTTCTTCTCTTGTATTATGTCTCTTGTAACAACTCTTATAATAATAATCTTAAAATGTTTGTTGTGTTTTCAGCAGACATTTTAATTTAATAGAATTAAACGATCTCCTCCTGTAAATTTGTAAATATCCTGTATATTTGTGTCTCTGACTTACATCGCAGCGGCAGCAGCTCAGTACATTTTGCTATGCAAAGTCTCTTGAAAAGATGTTCTCTCGTGGCAGTTTCCCTATTGTTTTTATTTGGATACCTTTTTCATCCTTTTTAATTTTTTCCCTGAAATATGTTGCTGAACCTTTCGGATCAGCAGCTGTCCGACCTTCATCGGCCCTGCCCCCTGAAGGGGTAACATAGTAGTTGTTTGCTGCTGCAATTAGCAAATGAAAACTAGTACATTATTGAGAGGTCACTCCTAAAAGACAGGAGACTGTGGTAAAGTACAGTCTGACTCCACTGATAAACCACTGAAAGAGACAATCTGTAAAAAAGAAAAAAAAGTGCATATAGAATATGTATTGTGTTTAACACTATTATACTAAGATTTCTATAAACTGCAAAGAGAAAATACTTTGTTCTCCATTTAGATATATTATTGATATGGGGGAGAAGCATAAATCCTAAAGCCACAAATTAAATTGTTTTCTTTTTTTTTTTTTGGTATTGTGGTGTTTAAAAGAGATAAATGTAAAGCAATATGACTATGACTGATTTGCCTATTCTATAACTAAACACTGTAATTGGAAGGAGTACCACAAAATTGTGTACTGTATAAATACCGTTGTGTATATTTGACAGTGCTTTAGAATTTCCATCCCTCTTTATACATTTGACATTGGAGTAAATGTTCTGTCTCATTACCATTTATCCATAGGCACATCTGAGAAGTGGATGCCATAAATGAAAGGATATTTTTTAAACAAAGATTGCTTATGAAGATTTATATTATTGGTTTTTACATATGTGCCTAAGGTTAAAGGGCGATTGTGTTTGCATTTTTTTTTTTCCATCAGAGGACAGATTTTCTATATTGTACCAGTCAGTTATTGATTGATCATTCACCTCAGTGTGTTTAAAGTGCCCAGTTGAACCTTTTCTCTGAAGTGGAATGTCTCCTTTTCCCTTCCCTATTTGATCCAAGTTTTTTCTTTATAATATCACTTGTGCTGATACTGATAGAAAAAGCAACCTTTTCAATCAGCTCTGCACTCGTGGTGCAAGGGAGGATTAAGAAATAAAGCAACTATTGTGATGCTTTTTTTATTTATCATCTCTATTTTGTGCTCTGCTCCCATATTTAAAAGAAATGGATTTATGTAAAATTAATGGCATTTATTTTTTAGAGGATTGGTGCTTGTTAACACCTGACTCACTCACCTGTTGAGAAAGATTTGTCATGTTGATGTGCTGGGAGGTTTTCTGACGTTGATGACTGGTACCGTTTACTGCATGATTAGGAGGATTGCACTCTGCGCAGCATCATAATGGGAATGACAGGACTGGTTTCCTGTTTCTGCTGTGTCTCTGAGACAAACTGAAACAAAAAAAAGTACATTTCTGCCCCAGTTATTGGAGAGGATGCATTCTGTTGCATCCACAATTAAATTCATCCACAGATATTGAATCTTGTCCTGAATGGCTCCTTCCTTGTGTCACCTCTTTCATTCACAAGCATCAAAATGTGTGTTAACAACACAGTCCTGCTATGTCTCCTATGGTCCAGTACATCACTGACATGATTTGTCCTCTGTCTTTAAGGATATTTACTTCAGTTAAAAATGCACTACTTTCAAGTTACTTCTGACCTTCACCATCAAAAGGTATGCATCACTGCCAGTCCTAATGGGGGTGATGGAGGAAGAAAACAAATTCACACAATTAAAATCATTAAGCCCTTTACAGGCATGCATTTTTTTCTTGACGATGCCTGTGATATCCTGCATGACTGCAAAACACATAGTTCAGTACTTGCTAGCTGCTTTGCTTGAGTGGCTTAATTATTTTGGTAATCATGTTTGTATCCACATTAGGTCAGGTAGTGACCCGAGTTCACATCAGGCCTATCCCCATCCTGCATGTCTTTGGACTGTGGGAGGAAGCCTGAGAACCCATGTTTACACAGGGACATGTAAACTGCACATAGAAGGAACGCAAACCAGGAGTCGAACCCGAGACCCTCTTGCCGTGAGGCGACAGTGCTACCCTTTGCCTACCACTAGCCCCATGCCCCCTCCTTTCATTTGTCTTTGTCTTATTTCTTTATTTAATTTTTGTCTGTTTGTCTCTTCTCTTTAAAGCGTCTTTGGGTTCAGAAAAGCGCTATATAAATTTAATGTATTATTATTGTTATTACCCACTACACCACCATGCATCCTGCTATTGGTCCAATAAACTAATAAATATAATAATGAACAAATATTCACCTCCATTTGGGTTGGAAGCAGACATTTCAGGGTCATACTGGTACCTCAAAACCTGGTCAAAATAAAGAAGTTGACGGCAATGGAAGTATAATTTAAGTAAGTGAAATAATATTTGAGTGAAACTACTCCTTACTAAACACCATATTTCATCACATCAGTCCTGAGAGAAAAATTCATATCATTCCAATCTAAATCTCAGTCGACATTTGTTTTAGTTTTTTTTTTTTTTTTTTTGGGGGGGGGGGGGGGGGGTAGCTAGTGGGACTGGCTTGTTAAAAATATCTAAGCCGCAAAAGGAGGAGTGTGATACACAAAGTTTGGGAGGCACCTAAAGAAAGAAACGGCTGTGGAGTGGACACATACGTTTAAAAGGTCAGTGTTATGGATATGCAGTTTTCCAGATAAGATAAGTAACTTTTCCATAGCGGTTGTTTTGTTTTTAAGGAATTACAAACAAGTGTGTAAATAGCAACATGTGACCACCGACAGTGTGCTATTTTAAGCCTGGCAGCTATGTTGGACCCACAGTTTCGGGTTACCGTTGAACTAATGGGGGGTGGGGACTAAACAGGTGGAGGAGGCTCTGGTCCAACATTAGATCATGTTTTCAGTGATAATGTTTTCTTCTCTTGTATTATGTCTCTTGTAACAACTCTTATAATAATAATCTTAAAATGTTTGTTGTGTTTTCAGCAGACATTTTAATTTAATAGAATAAATCCTATGTATTTGCTGTCCTTTTATATTTTCTCTACCACATATTCTCATTGTGTCTCTTTCCCCGCCTTCTCCCTGCAGTGCAAAGATGAAGCTGACTGTAATAGCTCTCTTGTGTCTGTTCCTTCTTTTGGTTCGTATTCATTTTTCGCTGGCCACGAAAGGAAGAGGATTGGGTGGGAAAATAAACATCTTTAAAAAGACCCCCAAAAAAGATAATCTGAACACCAAGTCTAAGAGTGGAATCCCCAAACAACCCAAACAACCTGAACAATTCAACCAAGGAGGCTCGCCTCAGCAACCGGGCCAAGCAGGCAGTTATCCTAATCAAGGGAGTTACCCTAATCAAGGAGGATCCCCTAATCAAGGAGGCTACCCTAATCAAGGAGGATCCCCTAATCAAGGAGGCTACCCTAATCAAGGAGGATCCCCTAATCAAGGAGGCTACCCTAATCAAGGAGGATCCCCTAATCAAGGAGGCTACCCTAATCAAGGGGGTTACCCTAATCAAGGAGGCTACCCTAATCAAGGAGGATCCCCTAATCAAGGAGGCTACCCTAATCAAGGGGGTTACCCTGATCAAGGAGGCTACCCTAATCAAGGAGGATCCCCTAATCAAGGAGGCTACCCTAATCAAGGGGGTTACCCTAATCAAGGAGGCTACCCTAATCAAGGAGGATCCCCTAATCAAGGAGGCTACCCTAATCAAGGGGGTTACCCTAATCAAGGAGGCTACCCTAACCAAGGAGGATACCCTAATCAAGGGAGTTACCCTAACCAAGGAGGCAACCCTAACCAAGGAGGTTACCCTCAGCAACCAGGTCGAGCAGGGAGTTACCCTAATCAAGGAGGTTACCCTAATCAAGGGAGTTACCCTAACCAAGGAGGTTACCCCTCTCAAGGAGGCTACCCTAACCAAGGAGGTTACCCTCAGCAACCAGGTCGAGCAGGGAGTTACCCTAATCAAGGAGGCTACCCTAATCAAGGAGTATCCCCTAATCAAGGAGGCTACCCTAACCAAGGAGGTTACCCCTCTCAAGGGGGTTACCCTCAGCAAGGAGGCTACCCTAACCAAGGAGGTTACCCTCAGAAACCAGGCCGAGCAGGGAGTTACCCTAATCAAGGGAGTTACCCCCAGCAGCCAGGTTACCCAGCTCGGGGCTATCCCGCTGGAAGTTCTCCAGCACAGGGCTTCCCATACCCAGGGGGTTATGGAGGTGGATATATGAACTACAACCCAAACAACAAAGTCCTGAGCCCTCACTATGGAGGCAGCTTTGGATATGGGGGCCATGGTGCTGGGGGAGGCTCTCCCTTTTCCCACTCAGTCAGCGCAATGGGTTTAGGTCCCTCTGATAAATCCAGAGGGTTTGGACGCAGTGCAGCAATGGCAGCAGCTGGAGGGGCTGTGGCAGGGATGGCTCTGGGCTACGGACTGGGACGGTTCCCTCGTCCTCCCTTCCAGTTCCACAGTCCCCAGGAAGAGCATCACTACAACCACTACATGTACAGGAAATATGGTGCCCGGTCTACCGATACCAACGACTACAGCAGAGACTACATGTTCACTCAGCCTCCTCAAAGCTACGACGTCTACATGGACTCCTGCATGAAGAGAAAAGATCTTCTGCCTGCAGAGAATCAAAAGCCAAACAACAAACCAGCTGTGACTACTACAAATGTAGTTACAACTACCACAGCCAGTACTGTAACTACCACAACGTATGCTGCCCCAGACTCTGGCATTGGCAGCAATACAACAAAGAGCAACAGCACTGCAGTAGAAAAGTCCTCAACCTCTTTACCTCCAACTCCACGCCCTCTAAATGAGTCTGAAGCCAATCCTGCACCTCCAGCTTTACAGGTTGTCAGAAAAGGTCCAAGTGATGATGATGATGATACAGTCAGCATCGTGGAGATCGGCTACCCTGCCCTGATCGAGCAGATGAAGGCCAGGAGATGTGTTGAGCTGTACATGGTGTACTCTGAAAAGTACTTGAAGAAAAAAACCACAGATGGGGTCCAGGGACTGGAGATGGGTACTCTGCAGGGTCTTCTAGCTGTGGTCACTAGTATTACGCTTATGCTACTGAATAGCAACATAATGCTGCTGCACTGAGAGTGATGGAGAAATACAAATTATGTGGACAAAAAATAATGTGTTAAAGATATAAAGTTAAAAGTGTGGCTCTCAGAATTAATGTGAAATTATCTCAACAACTAGAGATAATTTCACCATGAAGGTATTTGGTATTTGTGGAGGATGATCCTATGAAGATATCGATTTTTTTTTAAAAAAACATGAGTTTTGAGGAGATTGCCATAATGGAACTTGATCTCCTGACTTTTCATCTCTTGCCATCATCAGGTCATTTATTTTTGTTCAATACCTTAACCCGTGACCAAATACTTTCAAATGAATTATATTTTATTCAAGCCAACAGTCCAGTGACAGGCTGTCATTGTGATGATCTGGTGTAAATAAACAGCTCTGCAATAATGGAGATGTGCTGTAGGTGCTGTTAGAGTCCTGCCTGATTAAAGGACAGTCCAAAGAGGAATAGAATGAATATTATATGAAATAATAACAATTCAGTGAATATTAATAATATTGATGCTTAGAACAGAGAGGTTTGGATCATATGTCCATTATGTACTGAACCTTAATGTGACCTTGATGTGATTAAAATTAATTTAAAAAAAATCAGAACCCTACATAAGGCCAATTATGATTTCTGTTGGTACTTAGTTTATTTGGATAAAAGACTCCAGAAGTATGTATGTTGTTATCCCAAAATGACCAGCAGGGGGCGTCAGCTGTGTTCAAGAATGTTTTGCACTTAGCTTTTTTGTTCTGGCTTTTAAAAGTCACCACAACAGAGCTAAATCTGTTTAAATCTGCACTCTGCGTTTACCACAAAAACATCATGCTGCCAAAGATCAACTAAGAGCTTTTGAGTTCAACAGCAAATGGCTAAAAGCTGTAGTCTTCTGCATCATGTTAGTGGGTCTCAGTCAACATTAAAATGAATGAATTATGAGACTCTTATAACCTTTGGTTTCTAGTGTTTCTCTTTTCTGAGCTTCGCTGCTAATTGACATATCCAATGCCGTAATGTAAGAATTGTTTTTGTGATCTATGTTACATCATAAAAATATTTGACAGAAACTAGGATCTGTATGACATTTAGGAAATCAAATCTTTGATCCTTAAGGAACCAAGTTCTTGGGATTATTTACATTCGTATGACATCAGGCAGTAGCTTACCTAAAAAAAAATAATAATAATAATAATTAAATTCTGTCAAAACATCAAATAAAAATAGGTGAGAGGGCTTTTAACTCCTCAACCATCCATCCTGTACTTCAGACAGATATGACGTGTGTGATTAAATCGATATATGCGTGCCTTGTGTTAGGGGGAAAGTAATCACAACTTTTATTTAAATAAAAGTAGCAGTGCCATAACAAAGAGGGGTATTGCAAGTAAACATTGTCATAAAAGCACAGGGGTATGATGAGCACTTATTGGACACATTCCACAGAATGTCTCATTACAGATATTGTCTCATTATTTTAAATTAAATCTGAATATTACACTTTTTAATATGTTATGAAATGCATTGCATTAAAAAAAAGAAAGAAAAAGTTTTTATGTTTTATACATGTTGATGTGCAAAGAAACGTTTTGTTTTAAGAAACAAAAGGTAGTTTACTGGAGTATACAAAGCTCGAGTAGCCTAATGTACTCTGTGATATTAATTAAGGAGAGTACTTGTACATGTACGCGTAGCTCCACTTCTCCTTTACGCCTGGTGATGTTACGGATGCAGCGGACGTCACCGCAGTGTCGAGGATGCTGGGAAATGTGTCTGCTTCCGTCTATTAGACCCACATCCCGACATACGTCACGTCCATAGACCATATATATCAACGTCACTTGGAATTATTCATTTTCCACATCGGGGACGTTGAAGCGACACTGGATACAAACTCGAGTGGCGGAGAAGAGTCTGGACAGGCGACGTCACGCGCGGGGAGAAGACATCCACGAAGTAATGCTATCCTCTTTACAGTAACCGCACCCTCCGCATCTGTTATGCTGCTTTCCTAGGGGGGTCACCATTATAAAACCGTAGTTTACAGCGTTAAACTGATGTACTGTCGATAGTTAAGTGACGCTAATTTTTAAATGATAGGAAAAAGGGCAGTGGCAGCAGTTCACAGTCAACACAAGGTCAGGAGTATGGGCTGCAAGCATGCAATATGCATTTGGAAATACCATGTGGTCTGGATTGTTGCATTCCCAGAACATATCTTTTTTTTGTTATTTTTGTATCAATATGCATCATATGAATTCTCGTGGGCTTGTTATTGTGCCACGCCTTTTTTCTGCCTCCCTTCAGAGAGACAGGCGAGTCCACATTTTATGGACACACTGAGGCTGAAATCAACACCGAATTTACCAAAAGAACAAAGACCTTATTTCGTAATTGCGACATTTCTATCCCGTGATTATATTATTATTATTATTATTATTATTATTATTATTATTATTATGTAAACGCGCATAGAGAACACACATCGACTCAGGCTGGCAGAAACGATATCAACATTTAGCTATTTGCTTGCGTTGCTACGGAAACAGCTGTAGTTTACTTGCAACCACCGAGACTAGAGCCATTCATAAAATGACTGCTTGTGTATGAAACGGTGAAATCATGCAGGACTCAGCCGATCACGCTATGAGATATAAACAAGGAATTTTAAAGAGGCCATAATGGGAAATTATGGGAAATTATTATGGACATTTCACACTATTTTGTAAGAAATAATTAATGTGAGAGAAAATAAATGATAAAAATACCATTAATTTTATATTATGATAGATGTAGTACAGTAGCCTAGTGGTAGATACAAGAGTAGCTGATGTAAACATCTAATACGAATATGAATTGCCCTGATTTACAACATTGTAGTTCTATCCAGAAATATTGAAATGACAGCTTATATAGTACAAACAGTAAGGCAAACCTCTGACAGTATCTATAATCTTATGGTACATGTCATGCAACTGCCCTAAATAAGGTAACATCTTTGTTGTTATGGATATAGATTTGAAATGAGGGGATTTTCGTTCTCATTAACACGAGATACATCAAAGCTGTGAATGAGAGATAATTAAAAAGGAGTAAAATCGCAGTGTGCTGTGCTATTTCAGGCCAACCTGGAAACCTAGATGAGGTTGACACCGTACGTGGTGAACCAGGTGGGCGTACTGCGTTGTGCAAAGTGTTGAGGTTGTCGCTAAAATCAAGCGAACGTGGTTAATTGCTTTTATCAGCTCGAGTTTGTAGAACAAGAAGATAAATACCAGTTAAAGTAGCCACAAACAGGCAGCTGTCTTTAAACAAATTAAGGGTAAAAATGATAGAAAAACCCAAGTATTATCTTATATCCTCACCATTTCCCCCCTGTTTCTTGATTTCCCTTTTCTCCCCCTGCAGGGCAAAGATGATGCTGGATTCGTTATCTGTGCTGTGTCTGTCACTTCTTTTGTTGTTTCATACTCATCTTGCACTGGGAAGGAAAGGAGGCAGCTTTGGGAAAAGCTTTGGCTCAAAGAAGACCTCTATATCTAACCGAGGCAGCACCAACACTAACAGTAATGCAGGCAACAAAAATAATGCTGGCTCTGGCTCTCAGGGTCGAAACCCCCAACAGCCTGGACAGCCCGGCCAGGGGGGCTACCCTCCACAATCAGGCAGACCTGCGTATCCAGGTAGTTACCCCCAGCAGCCGGGTGGAGGCTACCATAACCAGTATCCTGCACGAGGCTCCCCATACGGAGGAGGTCATGGCGGTTATGGAGGCCATGGCGGTTATGGAGGTCATGGCAGTTATGGAGGCCATGGTGGTTATGGAGGTCATGGCAGTTATGGAGGTCATGGTGGTTATGGAGGTGGGTACATCAACCAAAACCCAAACAACAAAGTCCTGAGCCCTCACTATGGAGGCAGCTTTGGATATGGGGGCCATGGTGCTGGGGGAGGCTCTCCCTTTTCCCACTCAGTCAGCGCAATGGGTTTAGGTCCCTCTGATAAATCCAGAGGGTTTGGACGCAGTGCAGTAATGGCAGCAGCTGGAGGGGCTGTGGCAGGGATGGCTCTGGGCTACGGACTGGGACGGTTCCCCCGTCCTCCCTTCCAGTTCCACAGCCCCCAGGAAGAACATCACTACAACCACTACATGTACAGGAAATATGGTACCCGGTCTACCGATACCAACGACTACAGCAGAGACTACGTGTACACTCAGCCTCCTCAAAGCTACGACGTCTACATGGACTCCTGCATGAAGAGAAAAGATCTTCTGCCTGCAGGGAATCGAAAGCCAAACAACAAACCAGCTGCTTCCACCACAACTAAATCTCCCGTAGTTACCTCGGTTCCAGACACGGGCACTGGCCATAACACAACAGAGACCAACGGCACTGCAGCAGATAACTCCTTGACCTCTACAACTTCAACTCCACGCCCTCTAAATCAGCCTGTAGCCAATCGTGCGCCTCCAGCTTCACAGGATGTCAGAAAAGGTCCAACAGATGATGATGATGATGATACAGTCAGCATCGTGGAGATCGGCTACCCGGCACTGATCGATCAGATGAAGGCCAGGAGATGTGTTGAGCTTTACATGGTGTACTCTGAAAAGTACTTGAAGAGACCAACTGCTGGGGTTCAGCGACTGGAGATGAGCTCGCGAGGGCTCGTCGCTGTGCTCACCAGCGCTACTCTGATGCTACTGAATAGCAACGTGCTAATGTTGCTGCGCTGAGGCCTTAACGAGCAGGGAACGTGATGGAAAATGTGTTAGTAAAAGGGGTTGAAGGTGATTAGTGAGAGAGAAACCTCTTAACTTTATTAGACTCTCTTGTGGGTGGATTTCTACTGATTACTTTCCATTCCATTCTCATGCATGTGCTTGACTGGCACACAGGATTGTGTCTGTGAACTAAGTGTTCAATGAAAGGAGGGGAAACATTAAGACCAGACAGCCAATACTGGAACAAATTGCACTTCCGGTTTCCTCTACTGAAAGAGAATGGGCCATTAAAAGTCATTTGATACTTTTAAAGCTTCTGCGGGGGAGAAATCTGGCCTTTAGCCCACAATTATCTACATATTTATCTACATATCTACATATTATATAGTAGTATCTTTTTTTCCTTTTTGTTCTTTGTTATAGTTATTCTGTCTCTGAGGGAAAAGCATCTGTGAGGGTTAATTTGCACCTGTGGGGGCGGTACAGAATGTGATGGTGATATCTGTGCACTTGAGATATCATTATATATTCTCCAGGAACGTTTGAGGATTGTCTGATTCAAGGGCAGTTCACGGCAAATAGATAGATAGAAAACTATCAATTAATACTTGACATATACTTGTCTGATATTGTACTCATCTGCTATTACAGTACAAATATCAGCTCATCATTTAGGCAGAGACGTTTTACACTATGAGCATGAGAGAGTATTTGTAATGGATCATATCGGCTTATTTATTCGTAGCTTTAACCTAAATAAATGGACCTTCGTCATAAAAAGGTCTGTTGAAATACATAAACTCAAAACCAAATATACTGATTATTATATCTGTCAGTAAGCATTTTATTTGGATAAACATGGACAATAGTATGCATGCAACACTCCTTAAAGGACTTACTTTGGAATCAATGCAAAACCACAGAGGCCTGGACAGGACATCCGGAGAAAAAAATATAGATTGAGGCCACGTTTCACATTGAGTGCAAGAGATACAACTTTAATTAATTTGTGGCCACAAGATAAATTAGGGCGCATGATTGCCCCCCTTCGCCTCTCCCCTGCCGGCTTGTACAAATCAACTAAAATGTGGGAACGAGTTGTATCTCGTGCACTCACTGTAGTAAAACGTGGCCTCAATATATATATTTTTTTTCTCCAGATGTCCTCTCCGGGGATCCGTACAAAACAAAGTGCGCTTCTGCTGAATATTTACACAAGTTGTCTTCGCCTCCACCATGTGTTCTATGGTGTGTTGTCTATTTTCAGATATTTTTGGATACATTCGTCTGTCCCTTCTCTCAGTGATTTGCATTCATCTTCTGTCTCTGGGTAGCTTGTGATTGTATGCTCATTTTAATCACTATCATCATGTTTGTACTGTTGCCATTTAACTAGCCTACATATCTTAAAAAGCAGAAACGTAAAAGCAACACTTAATCCCCTTAATTAATCAGAAAAAGAAAAAAGTAATGGAGATATTTGCTTTTAAATGGAAAGCAAAAGTGTAAAAATTGTAATCTGATGAACTATCAGAATTGTTTTTGCATTTGCATCTGAGATGTTGTGAAGCAGAAAGTAGCATAAAATGGAAATACTCAAGTGAAGTACAGGTACCTCAAATCTGTACATGTCTTAAT
The DNA here is from genome assembly GCA_029853015.1 of Chelidonichthys spinosus. Taxonomy (NCBI): domain Eukaryota; kingdom Metazoa; phylum Chordata; class Actinopteri; order Perciformes; family Triglidae; genus Chelidonichthys; species Chelidonichthys spinosus. The sequence continues at coordinate 14,382,660 of CM056831.1, forward strand.
TACATTCTAACACTGCAGAGAGCTGTCATGAAACCCGACCATTGTCATTTCAGCAGCGATCACTAAACTACAAATACAACAAATCCTTTACAAGTTGATCAAACCAATACAGTACACCTGGAGTGTTTTGTTATATGTATTCTGTCAACTTTGAATGTATCTGGAAAATGCAAATGCACTGCTTTTAAAGATCTGAATGCCTTTTACTGTGATGGATCACATTTACTGTGCTGCTTGAGCTTCTACTGAACACCGAGGGCAGACTCGCACATTTTGCTTGTCTTGTCAAATAAAACTTTGAAACGTCACTGATGTGCATTTGTGGGTATTTCTTCACGACTTTGACTTTCTCTGAATGTTGATGGGTTTACTGGAAACTAATAGTCAGACAGTAAAATGTCAAGTCTGTTGTGTCAACACCTCATGCTGAAGAACTTACTGAGGGCGGAGTCAACTCTGTGTATATATGAACATTTATTTAACGTGGTTTCTTCTGAGCTCTAGAAGCAATAGTGTGATCTCATGAATCTGACAGTGATGTAAGTCTGCAGGCCGTTAAATGTCAGCCGGCGATTCCCCTCAGGGTTTCACAGTGTTGTAGACAACAGGCTTGGATGGATTTCATAATACAATTTACTGTATGTTGCATGCTCTAGCAGACTTTAATATCTCATATCAGTACTACAATATTATCCTCAAGTAAAACTAGGTCAGTTAAAACAAGTACAATGTACAGACATTTTTTTTATGATATATGATACATGATTACTGCCGTTAAGTCAAAATGACCCTTTTTGGGCACTTTGTCACTTTTGGGTTTTATTAGGGCACTTTGTCTTTTGGCACACTTTTTCAATCATAATGATATTCTCCCTCAGTAATGTGATTTTATCAAAATACACGTTATCGAGGGCAACAAACAAATCACCAACTGTTTTCAATAGTTTTTATGAAAGTCAAATTTATCTGGGGTCACTTTAAATACATATATTTGAAGCATCTAAATAGGAAATGGCCTCTTCTCACTATAATGTGGAAAGTAAAGTTCAACACACATATTTGTTCGAAGTTCTTTTTTTATTTATATAACAACAACAATCATGGAAGCACATTTAGCTTGTTTTACATCAAAGTCTACAAAATGGCATAAATCATGTACTTTCATTAGGGAAAGTGTACATATACAAACCATTTACTGAAAATGTAACACTTTGATACACTTTTAGAGAAACGGAATATGAAAAATTAGAAATACTCGTCTAAAATATGAACATATTAAATATACTGAGAAATGGCAACGTAGCTGCTCTTAAACTCTGGTCCTGGCATGACTTCTTGAGGTAGACTTAACCTAATTACACTTTTAATCTATTCTATCTTCATGGAAAACATGATCGATCAAAAAACGATCATCAAGATTATAAAAAAGACTGGCCCCTTTAAAAGAATTGAGAGCATGGAAACCATATATTTAGCCAAACAATTTCACCACTGTGACTTATTTCTTCATGATGGTTTGGTCATCAATACACACTGACTCGGAGGTCAAACAGGTGACATTCCTCCTCCTGTCCTCATTGATAGTCACTGAAGCGTTGGGAAAATAGCGTTTCATTATTCAAGAGTCATATTTTAGGTCACAATCGACTTTAAACCCAAACTAGTTTTGTTTTCTGTCAAGTTCTGGGGGTTGTTTTGAATCAGGGTTTGTTTGGACCGTGTTTTGGGGTCTCAGGTTTACATGACTGCCACCCAGTGGCCCATCAGCAGGGAGATCAGGGAGCCAATGACAACGATGATGCTGTTGTAGATGGGCCCGCTGGAGGCCCCCGTGTAGTACTCCATATCTCCAGAGCCCTCTGGCTCGTAGCCAGACCTGGAGCCACCACCAACTCCGTATCGTGGGTAGCCATACCCCCCTCCGTATCCTCCGTACCCCCCTCCATATCCTCCGTAACCCCCTCCATATCCTCCACCATACCCATACCCAGGGCGGCTCAGGGCAGACCCAACCATTGCTCCTCCTATAGCACCTGCTGCAGCTGCTCCAGCTACTTTCCCTGCACTAGGGCCACTGCTCTGGACTGGTCTGTAGGCGTGGCCGCCGCCCCCGCCCCATCCTCGGCCTCCACCTCGGCCGAAGCCACCACCTCCGAAACCACGGCCACCACCACGGCGGGCCTCAGAGCTGGGTATCAGCGTGGCGAGGAGCAGCAGGCAGAGGGCCGCTGTGAGGGGTCGTCTCTGTAGGCCAAACATTATTTTCTCTCCTGTAACAACAAGGAAACGATAAGACAGTCATCATTAGGAGGTGTGAATTTTTTGCATATACATACAGTATATTATGCAACATCGAACTATAGCTGGTCAAGGTGATTTAATTTAATTGTTGAGTAATTTAATCAATTAGAATACTTAATATTTGTAGAAGTTGATCATATATATTGAATGTAAAGTCTTGAGTTTCAAAGTAACAAGCAATCATAGCTGCCAAATCAGTGTATTGGAGTAGAGAGTACAAGGAAATAGTTGAGTGAAAGTACTTAGTTATAAGGGTCCCTGAAGGCACCCAGTGCTCATAAACACCGATGATGAGATGTTCTCATTGCAGCTTTAGTCCCACTCCATGGTATTTTTACGCTGCTGATAAATTAAGAGCAGCCCAGATCATGCCTTAATCCAGCTTTGAGAAACACATCTTACACAAGCAGCGTCACTGCTGCGACACAACATAATACTGCAGCTGACGTGGGATCAGATAGCTTTCATAAGCTCTAATGCCCTTTCATCAGTATCTACTGTAGGAGACTCAATCTGGCTCTCGACCTGCTACATAATGATGACTGGACGGCTGTTCGTATCAGATCCATGTTATCTCAGGGTTTAGCACTTACACACAATATACACTATACTGTATAGTAATAATGTATTATTCGTACATCGATTATAATGGTCTTATAATGTAATGATAAAACTGAGAGGATCCATTCTGCATTCTGAGTACTTTCATTTATCATACCTTAAGTACGTTATATTATAATTCTTTAGTGTGGTAACAATTTGTCTTCCCACCACTGAGCAGCATGACATCATTTGCTCTGCCGTCAACAAACAGTACACAGTCTAATCTGTGTCCTCTAAAAAGATGAGCTATAATTACACTGGGTCACTTAGTTTGAGAATAATCCAGTGACTCCCAGATTACAGCACTGATTCACAAAGAAGAAAATAGATCAGTTTATTGTGTATTTGGAACACTGATCTGACTGGCATAGTGTTATTGCTGTTGCTTTCCAGAAATAGACCCTAATTTGTGAAGCAGACGGGAAATTATTATTAACGAGAGAAATTCTCTCATAAAAACAACAGGAGAAAGTTAAACAGTTCTGGAAGAATTCAAAGTTAGTTAAGTAAACGTACATAAATATTCTCAGCAAAATGAAGATATCAAAAGTAAAAAATACTCATTATGCAGAAAGACTTTCAAAGTGTTATGAAATATTATATTTTTCTGTTTGTTATTGACCAAGGAGCACACAAAGCTTTATATTGTTATAGTCAACGTGGATATATTTACTGGGTAGATTAGTAATACAGCATCATGTCATGCTTTTTTAATGTTAAAAACGAAACATTTCAAATAAATGTAGTGGATTAAAAAGTACAAATCTAGTAGCCACTCAAATAAAGTAGCTACATGACAGTTACATAAGTAAATATTACATCCCACCACTAAAACTTAAAAAAAACTTGTTCAAACCTGCTAAAACTCAACAGAAACATCTCCATACCATCTTATATTAAATTAGTAACGATGTGAATGAACAATCTCACCTGCTGAGTGGTTCTCTGTGACGGAAATAATGGTGATGCTCCTCTTCTGAAAGTGAAAATCACACAGTTGTTGTTTGAAGCTCGGACTCCTTTGACAGTGAGAAGTGTGTTCAAGGGTCAGCCTGTTATCCTCCAGACGATCCCGTCAGGTGGAGTGGATCACTGTCTCACACCTGCTCATTGATTGGCTGTACCAGACAGAAATACCTCTGTGTGTGTGTGTGTGTGGGGTACATTTCTGTGTCTAATTTTATCACTTATTTAACCACTAAGTTTATAAACCAGGACACTTAACTAACTCTCCCGGAGCTTCGACAAATCATGTCATTTTTAAATTATACAACAAGATTTAAAAACATTATATAACATGCTACTTTTCACCTGCTGACATAAATGAGACTGACGGAGATTACACATCATACATATACATATATATATATATACAAACATGTTCATCTAGATAACTTTTTTTTTTATTAAATAACAATCATTGTACGAAAAAAAACTACATTTTCCAAGTCGTGGCATGAGCTCGTAACATCTTGAAGATCATTATCTTGTAAAAGACACAATACAAAAGCAGGCAAGTCTTAAGAGTCATTTAAAATGCAACATGCACTCTCACTCTCACACTTTGTACTGTATGGAGAGATTATAAACAACAATGTTACGAGACATTGAATGGGACGGGAAGAAAAAACTGTGCTGCTTTGAAAAGCTCATTCATTCAATTACAACATCCTTCCAACAAAGATGGTCGGTATGATTCACAGTCTTGTGGCATTTCACTCATTTCATTCTCTGTCGAATGTTAAAAATAAAAATAAAATAAAAAACTCCACCTGTGAATATTCAGATCCATAATCCAACATCTTCCAGGAGTGAAGCATAATAGTTGAAAATTGTTCAGCGATCAAACAGGACTTTGCTGTGCTTTTTTTTTTAAATCTTCTTGTCATCTTTCATAAGGCAGGAATGTCAGGACAATACACGAGAAAACCTCAACATTTTTTTTTTCTTTAAAGGAATAGTTTTGTGAAATAAGCTTATTTGATTTGAGAAGATTGATACCTTAGTAGTAGTAAATGTAACGCTATCGCTAGCAGCTTGGCACAAAGAGGGGTGAACAGCCTGCCTGATTCTTTTCAAAGGTAATTAAATCTGCCTACCAGCACCTCTGCAGCTCACTACAAAGGGACTAAAACAAATCAGATGCAACTTGTTAAATATTGAGCTCTAGTGGTGTCGGGGAGCAGATTTTGCTCCCTTCAGATGGAGCCAGGCTGGCTGTCTTTGTCCTATGCCAAGCTAACGCAACAAACATCTTACTCTCTGCATGTTTCCAAAAAATGTCAAACCTTTAACCTCCTTTAATCTCAATCATAAAATGTCTTGAACATTCACGTTACAATGCCTGCAGAAAAACAACGGACATAAACAGATTATCTGTTCACGCCAAGTCCATAATCTCTGCAGTGAACTTTAAATGGATATTGTCAATTAAATTCCTGACAATATTTAACAAAATGTCAAACAGTGAGGAACATAACACGCATGCATCTTTTGAGGTCACATGACCTGGTCTGTTTGGCCTCAACAGAACCGTGTGAACTGATGTTACTCTATTGTCTAACTGAACTTCTAGAGGGCAATAACTTCGACACACTCAAAGTCTGTGCCTTTGTGCTTGGAGAAACCTTTTAAACAGGCACAATGTCCTATTACATCAAGTATGTGCTTTGAATTGAATTTTAAATATCAGCTGGCAATCTGAAGGGTAAAGACAAAACACAGATTGCCTCATTTTAGGCTCAATCGGCAAAATACAACACCGTAAAAATGTCTTTGCGTCTTTCTGTGCGTGCTGGACGTGAAGACAAAGAGAACTGTTGCTGAGCTGGTCCCACTTAACATGCACACAATATAGCATGTTCAAGTTTGGTCTGTAGGTTGATTTAAAAAAAAGAAGAAAAAAGAATCCACACTGACGCAGGAGTTCAGGAGAAGTAGGATAATCGCTGAAACACGTACTTTGGGGTTCTTGTCAGTCGACTCTTAGTTCTCATCTGGATGGAGGATGGTGAACTTTTCATAGTTTGATGAGTGATCACATACACGTCGCCCCCTCTGGAAGACAAGTGAGCTGCTTCTCGATTATGCAGCGCAGGTACGTATACCTGCAAGTACAAGCAGACGGAGGAAGAATAAATATGCGTATTGACGGAGATACACAACGTATAAGCCTCCGGGGCAAAGGGGCTTGTTGGCACTGCTCATCGCTTACAGTCTGATTAGCAACTTGAGATGTGAGACAGGAGTCGGAGGTGAGACATGTGTACAACTGGAATGTTTCACAAGTTCATTTGAAACCAACAAAAAGGCCAATAATCCTGATAGCCGGTGGGTTTTCGGATTATATTTTTGGCCGATGCCTTCCACCTCTTATGCTCTCCACACGGACTGTTTACCTGCATTCAACCTGCTGCTGCTTGAACCTGATTGATCAATAATTGATCAAAGCACCACATAGGGATGCTGGATCTGTTTACATACAGTATCTGTTTTTCTTGTACCTTCTCCTGAGTTTCACCACCTCCCTGTCCTCCTCCTCCTTCAGTTTGGTGATGAAACTCTGCAGGACAGGCATTTCAAACTTGATATACTGCGCCACCTGGTGGAAAGGAGGAGAAATATAATAATGACAAAGCACAAAAAAGGCTACTGTTATGTAAATGAGATATGGGAGACAGAAGAAAGGAGGAAGACGAGTTGATATCTCTGTTACGGTGATTGTAGTCATTTACATCATATGTGACTTCTTCTCCGAGGTCTTCTTCCATGAGGAAAACCTTGCAGACCTGCTCACATGGGCCCTGCATTACTCTCAGCACCAGAGGATGGTCACTTCTTTTCAGTTTCACACGCTCTGGAACAGCAAGTAACCCATGGTGTTGATTAACACAGTCAAAATAACACATTTATATATACAGTAAATACATCCATCTGGAACCGCTGTCTGAATCCTCTGTGATCTGTATCCCATTCAGGGCCATGGGGGGCTGGAGCCCATCCCAGCTGACATTGGACGAAGGCAGGGAACAGTCATAAAAACCTGCTTGAACGTGATTGGTCACACTGTTAATGCAGTGTTTTCCATACATACTGAATAACTCCCACTCACCTCCACTTGTATGGACTAGGTAGAGCGCAAAGTCATCTGGGCTGTTTTCAATTTTGAACTTGTTGAGGAGAACTCGAAGCACCTGAGGTGTCCTCATGCAGCTGTTGATCCGAACATTCGTTACTGATCCGAACGCAGGAGTAAACACTGATGTCTGAGAGAAACAAAAACATTAAAACACAAATTCAGTTTCCAGCATCTGTTTAAAAGTAGCACATACGTCCTCTGGAACTAACTGTACATTATTGGCATACGTTTTCCAGACGTTTCTACTGATCCAATGAAATCACCTTATGGTTGTAGAAGTGTCCGTTGATGGAGAAGCGATGGCGTCGAATTTTCCTCTGGTCGCTCGGTGACCGCCGCTGGCCCCTCCTTAAGACACCAGCATCACTCTTGGTCCTGAGAAGCTGAGCAGAGCTCTCACTGTCCTCTGTCCAATCAGCAATCATTATTATCAGTTATTATTCAGGGTCTTTAACATCAATACGTACGTGTGTGCTTCTTTTTTTATTTAAATGGCCTAATGTTCAAACATTAGTAAACATCACCTGGTTTAGACTGGATGAAGCAAATATGAGAGACAAAAGTGGTGCTCACTTATTTTTCTATCTTATCTCATCTTTGTCACATGAAACCTTCTGTGTTGAAAAAAATTAGGCTTTAAATCCTTGGTTATATAAAGCAGCCGAGGGGAAATTAGAGCGTTGGTCCACAGTGTTAATTTGATCCAGATACACTTTTGTCTTAGGAACTGATAAACCAACAAAACATGTGAAACGTATTATTTCATAAGTTAGTTTTTTGAGTTGTTTTTTATTACGGCCAGTCCTTTGTACTGTCAACAAAGCCGCTCACCGTCTGCCTGTTCTTCCATCACACCAACCTCCTCTGGTTGGCTGTCAGGCGGCGTCACTTCCACTGCGGGTGGGCTCTGCTGTGTCGGCTGTTGACCATCTGTGCTGTTGAGGGGGAAAGAAGAGGTGAAGAGAACATGAAGATACAACCAAAAAAACACAAAAACAAACTGTTATTACATTGAATGTCATTGAAAATAGATATAAAATAAAAAAACACTTTTTGTTGTTGATTGTTTTGAGACAAAAGTGAGGGGAGTTATAGTCCAGTCATATCGTCTGAATTACTTTGGAGTGACATCACCATAGCAATCACTGATACAGATGTGGGACTTATTATTTTGTTAACCATTTATACACCACATCCTGTTTGAACATCACATCCCTGTTGGTTAGTTTCAACTTGTGACAGCTGTTCCTCTTTGTTGATGCCGTTTTTTCGGTGTTCGCTGAGTATTTGCTTTAATATTTAAAGTAAATCTGTCGTGAAGCATCAGCAATATCAGCGCAGATTATCGTCGTCTCATACTTGCAGTATTAAAACATGATAGCCCAAACTGTACTATTGCTGCTAACTGGTAGCCAACCTACGGAAAAACGATTTTACTGCTGTGGTGGTATTTCATTCTAAGTCCTTTTTCAAGAAATGTTGTTATTATTTTGTCCTTAAATGTCAGGTCGGACGAGTTATCCCTGGAACAACAACAGATTCCTCTGATGAATGGGATTACAGAGAAAATGCACAAATTGATCCGTGAAAGCTTGGGAGGAAAAATCCAAAACAAGAGTCAGCGATGTGGATAAAAAGTTCCCTTTGGTAAATGGATTTAGCAAACTGTAGAAATTAATTATTTACTTAAACTTAATTTTTCATTAGAAAACCTAGAGATAATCTATATTCCCCCCCCCTCTGCTGACCCTGTGGTGTATCACCATTTCCGGTCAGTGAGGTGTAACCGGATCCGTTTGGACCTCTTACCCTTGACTATCCAGATTGCAACCCGAGTGCCAGGACGTAGAGGAGGGGGGCGGTCGGATACGCTCGTGGTCATCCTGCATCTGAAGCCTGATTGGCCGCCGCAGACCCCAAAAGATATTCAGCAAGCCCTCGACAATCAGCTCCCCCTCTTCCTGTAGGGAGAGTGGTGCTAGGTTTAATACACGCACACATGCACACACACACACACACCCTATCTATCTATCTATCTATCTATCTATCTATCTATCTATCTATCTATAAGGGTGACAGGAAAGCAGATGGACAGACATACGGTAGACATACACAGCGATACAAACTGTAAAGACCCACCTCTCTGTGTCTGAGCTGTAGATTCTGTCCTTCATAGTAGAGGTTGTACGTCTTCAGTTGTGAGAGCACGGTTGCCCTAGAGACAGAGATGTTGAATCACAGAGGAGGAAATACTGAAGCAGAATACCATTGATTTCACACATTTCTAGCCCACTAATATATTCATATGTATATGCATTGTGTCTACTATATTGTACAAAGCATCGAATGTGGCTTCCTACTGTCTAGGCAGCCTAAATAAAAGTAATGTACTAATTTACGAATAAACAAATGTCAAATTATGCAATTCCTAAAACACGTAATTCATAACTGTAAATCTGTATTCGCAAATCTGAATCTATATCTTTGCCTCTAATTTACAACACCCAAATCATCATTTATAAATGAACACAAAGAGTACTACACATACAGTTTGCATGGCATTCACAATATATATATATATATATATATATATATATATATATATATATATATATATATATATATATATATATTACGCATGGCTGAAAAGCCTCACTGTGGAACCAAAATCTCAGCAACACCTGCCGTGCTTATCAGGTGCATATCAAACATTCTGAAGTTTTGATTCATTATTCCAAACGGTTTCTTCTGCATATCAACGGGCGCGTTGTGAATCACTAAAACAAATGAGACACACACATTAATGCACTTGCACATAAGCTGTTGCAGGTACGCATCTATCTAAGTCGTTAGCTTATTTGGTTTTCTCGGCCTGCGACCACACATGTTGCAGTGCAGTGTGGTGGTAAAGAGCTAGCCAGAGTGACTCAGGTAGACATTACAATACATTACTATACAAGTAGTTGTTTGCTGCTGTATTAGTGCTCGGAATGCTGCATCGAGCCATTAAATCAATCAATAAATGCATGTATGCTTGGAAAACGGTCAGCAGTGAAGTAAAGTATATGCACACATTTGCAAATAGCCGTGTGAACATTTGAACTAAAACACCAAAGGTTAATGGGTTAATGGTTAAAGGGTAAATGTTGTTGTATGCAGGGATTTTTTATGTGTATGAGCAACAGCGAGGTATTAAATCCTTACTTCCTGATGAACTTGTTCTCTCCGATCTGAACCCCGTACTCTAGATCATCCATTCTCAGTCAGCATGAGAGGAGCTGAAAAGGAGCAACACAGAGAGTTAATACATGTTGTCTCTCTGTCTCATGACTCCTCATGACTGGCAACAGACTGGAGAGGAGATGACGAGGGTGACTGCAGGAAGGAGGAGGAGAAGCCCCACACAACAGCAGATCATATCTAGTTTCCTGTCAGCGTATTTCCTACAAGAGACGGGTCAAAGCATATCTTAACAGTTAAACCGCCACAACGCTATCAAAACATTTGACGTGTGATGGAGTGAGACAGCTGACAGTTTAGCTACAATGTGGCTTTTCTTCTCGGCCACCCCTTTAATTCTCTCCTCGTGTCCGTGTCTCTGTGCACACATGCAGCTGTTTTCATAAAGGCAGCCCTGTAGAGTTTTTCCTTCCCTCTTTGCTGAATGTTTGTGTATATTTGTCCTCGTGTGTCAGCAGAGCAGGCAGGATGGAAGCCCCCCGGAAATAAGATGAACAGGTGGAGGAGGACATGTTAGATGCTGGTAGAGCCAAATCATTACAGCTGCTTAAACATTTATCTCTGAGCAAGCTATCAAACACATTCACCCATCTATCACATTTTTTATCTATACACACATTACATGTAGACGTCCCTTAAAATGAAATTCACTGGACGTGCACGCTGGGTGAAGACTGTCTGTGTGTTTTACATTTTTACACAAACAGAGTGTTTTCTGGACTGAAAAATGGGTATACTTTGTAATCCACCAGCCAAAATCCAGTCTGCACTCATTTTTTAAAGTAATATTATTGTTGTGACAGTTTAAGTGCAGAGCACATCCAGTACCTCTTACAAATACTAACAAATACTAACAATACTCAAAGGCAGAGAGACATATTTGCCCAATAGATATCAGTGTCAGTTCCAAGTGATCTTACCGTAGTAAAGACTGGGTGATCTTGTTGAGTCACCGGAAAAAACTTCAGGTGTGGAGAGAGAGAGAGAAGGCAAGGTTAAGGCAGGGAGACCTCGTATGTTTCCTCAAGGTGTTAGCAGGTTTGTCACCCAGGTGTCGGTTTCAAATGTCTTTTCTTGTTAGTCCGACATGGAACAGACGGGGAGAAATGCAAGCGTTTAAAGGAAGTGCTCCCCTTCCGTTAAACTACTTCCTTCTTTGCTCACTAAGTCACACAGGAAACTGACAGTAGCCCTGACGAGGCCAAAAACTTCCTCAATTCAAGCGACACTGATGAGTTATCACGCGCACACACACACACGCACACACACGCACACACACACAAACAAACGATCCTCATCTAGATCAGACACATACCTAAACACTGTATTATAAACAAAGATATTCAAAAACCTGACGAGCAGCATTTTTACCACACAGTGCTGATAAATAAACCGAGCCTGTCAATCTTTGAAATCATTGTTTTCAGTTATTGCGGTGGAATTAAATATTAAGCACCAATCAGCCCAGCCCCATGCCGATGTCCATCAATATTTCAGCACCTATATTAGTCCTGTCAGGCGCTCTAAAGCTCAACCGTTCAGCTGCACAATGGAAATAATTAGAGTAGAATACGGCGGCCGTGGTCAAAGGCGGCTGTGCTTGTAGACTCATTAGCTGGTGATGCCGGCGGTCAGAGAAAGACATGTGGCCGGCTGTCAGACCAAGACAATCGTGTAATTACCACGAGACGAACGTGAACTTCGTCATCGGATAAAGAATTTGATCATTCTTTGATGTTACATCCAGAAATGAAGATCAAATCAGACATTCAACCTTTAAAGCTGCTGCTACATTAATAAATGTGCATACTGTTAAGCCTTATAGGCTTGAGTGTATGTTTTTGACTTGTATTTATTGTAATATTGTGACAAACTGGTAGGCCTGGGTGTTGTTTGACACATTTCATTACTAAT